>RAHM01000009.1:124217-306640 GCA_003713295.1 Parotia lawesii | reverse complement strand
GGCTGCTGGATTTGTGTGTGAGGTGATTCCCATGGTCAGGATGGATCCTGGTTTTCCCTCGGTGCAATCTGAGGGGAACAGCGAGCTCCGGGCTGCTGGATTTGTGTGTGAGATGATTCCCGTGGTCAGGATGGATCCTGGTTTTCCCTCAGAGCAGACTGAGGGGAACAGCGAGCCCCAGGGTGGTTTTGGCAGCGCTCCTTTGTGGCTCCTGAAAAAGCACTTCAGTGTTGTAACTCCGGGTGCTGCGGGCACTAAACTTTGCCCTCTTTGTTTCTGCCCACGGCTCTGTTTGCTGGCACAGATTCCAGCCCCTGTTGCTGAGGACAGAGGGAACAAAGCGTGGGACCAGCTGCCTGCTCCATGGCGCCAGTTGGCATCRCCACAGCAGAGGAGAGCCCAGGCAGCCCCACCCATAAATATTAATGTCAGGTGCTGCCTGACTTTACAGAGAATTTGGTGTGACGCTCCCTCGTTTTTGCAAATGTTTGATGCTGTCATATGAAAAACATCCCTGAAGTTTGACTTTTTTAAAAGCCTTAGGACTGCGATCGCAGGAGTGGTTTGGGAAAGTGAAGTAATGACGGAATTCTCAGAGGATGAACGTTGCATGAAAGATTTGTAATCTTTGGCAATTAGGAAATTGTTGCTGAGGTTAATGGGGATATTATTTTTAACTTTGAGGGCAGGAGCAATCTCCTGCCTCCGGGATAGAATTATTTCAATCAGTGCTTTAAATAAGCACTTTCTGTGATGGTTTAAATTAGCAAACATTTAAATCATCAACCTGAATTCTTTTTTAGCTCTTATGTATCCTGATATATTGCTTCACATTATTTTTATTTTGCATTGAAGCAGAATGCTATTTACTACTAATTTTTAGTTATGTGAGGTTGGGKTTTTTTTTCCTTCTTTGTGGATATCATTGCTGTAAATAAAAGCAGAATGAAAAGCTAAATAAGAAGCCAAATGATGTGATGAGGTCAGGAACCTTCTCCTCAGACTCCAGTTATGACTGGAATTAGAGACAGACAAGAATTGGAGGTGATTCTGCCTGACCAAGGTAACCACATCTTCAAAGAGAATGTTGGCAAAATAGTCAATTATTTTTAAAAAACCACATTTTCCCCTGCTTTTAGGAGAACCTCCTGGTTCCACTGGTTACCACTTCAATAAGTCTGTTTTTCTTCAACCTTCAGAGGCGAATATGTGCTGTTTACATCTATTATTTTAATTAATTATCATATTAGRGTGATAGAGTATATTCTCACGTTTTGAGAAATAAAATTTCTTAATAGTTTTCTTTTTAAACATTAAAAAAAAAGGCAACTTCTTTGCCTTTTTGTGTTGTATCATTGCTGCAGGCAGTAGCTGCACACTGGGTCAGGCTGTAGCTCTGCATGTGATGACTAGAAGAATACTCCCAAGTAAATTTAGGGAATCTCTTGGGATATATTGGAGCACTCCAGGCTTTTAAGCTGCCTCAGTTGGAGTTTGTGTACTCCAAAGTGTCCATGTAAACGTTCAGTTGAGAGAGCTGAACTCCAAACAGCCTGAGATGCCACAGCAGAAGAGCCAAGGAAAGTGTTTCCAGCTGCATATTGGAATTAGTTGTCTCAAGTGTAGGTTTTAAAAGCTTTTTTGGCATGGTGGTGTCCATCTTATTAAGGAAAAACCTGACGGGGAGGGAAGATGGTGTGGATGAATAATAGGAGAGGCTGTAACCTCAAACCTATTATAGAAAAGAGATATTTTTACTGGAATGTTTTGTTGCTGAGTTTCCCAGCACCTCCAATTGACAGGGAAGCTAAATACAATTCCAGTGGCAAACACCATTCCTTTGAGATTTTTTTTTTTTAATATACGAATTGAAAACTTTGCTTTTTTTCTGTCGCAGTGGCTTTAACTGACCTCACTGGGCCTCTGATTCAAAGTATCTCAAAAGTGGGTCACAAAAACATATTATACCTCTGTGAACAGGTGTTTCCAGATCATTTTACAGGCTCCAATTTCTGCTTATGTCTCCTGGCTGCTCTCATACAAGTCAGGAACACAGCTGAAAATAGAAGTTTGTAGCCCCCCTCTTGTTTTCTCCCAGGTGCAACTGCTCCTTTTTATTTGTGCCAGACGCCCCCCGTGTGCCTTCTRTTATTTAATGTGACACCGGCACCTTCCTGCTGGGCTTTGCAGGCCTCAGGTTCTTTGTTTAATGCGATTATTAAGAAATTAATGGCACCTAAGGCCCGGCAGCACCAATTCTTATTCCAGATCATGGATCTGGGGGGGTTTTTCACCCCAAAATGAGTTCCTGAGGTGCCCTGAGAACCCTGATTTGAACCTGGGCCAAACRCTGTGCTGTTGGTCATGTTTTAATTACATTTTGGTGTGAAACAGAATTTTTGGTTCAAAAAGTGATCTAAAGAGCAAGGGAGGAGTGCCAGAGGAGGTGTGGTGCTTTCAGGACACCCGTAAGTGAATTAACCCCCAGAACTTCCAGCCCTTCCCTCTGAGAACATAATCCCTGTGCTCACCTGTTCCTCTGGAGGAGGACTCGGTGTTCCCTGTCCYTGCCAGCAGGAGCCTTTCCATGCAGGCAAGATTTGAAATCTTGCCATAATTTGCCCTCTCTGGAGCAGCACAAAGGAGAGTCTCTGCAAGAAATGGAAGTGCTGCCTTCAGCTGAAGGGCTGCAGGTGCTGCAGGCTGGGTTCCTGGGGCTGCACTCCTCCTTCTCTCTCATTTTCTGCTGTTGAGACTTAAATACACGCCCTGGAAAAACTGAAAAACTCCTGGAAGCTTTTGATCCAGGAGCCCAGMTCCTCAGAGGATGGGGATGTGGAGGCTGGGAGTGAGCACGGGCAGTGTGCTCAGATTTAAATAAGGGAAAAAAACCTTAAACTTAGCAGGGTTTATTCTTTTCATGAAAATGCCCCAGAATATCGAGTGAAGTGTTTTTGGTTTTCACCTCCGAAATTACCTTTATAAAACATTTAAGGCCTCCTGATCTGCCTTGGAGTAAAGTTGTGTGTTGCAAGAAAACTGCTCCTAGCAGTGAGGGGCGTTTCAAGATGACCAGGGATGAGTTGGGAACAATAAAAAGAAATTAAATTAATTACATTGTGAGCGAGGTTGCCTGTGTTTTATCCTGCCTCTGTACGGCCACAGGAGGAGAGGAAATCAAATGAAGAAAGCTGAACAGGATTTTGTTCTTGCCTAAAGCTTAGACAACTCCTCACCACAGGAAAGAACCTACAGGCATTATTTTTGTGCAGCAAGAATGGGTGACATGTTAGGGAAAAAAGAGAGATAACGAGTGGTCAAAAGCAGCAAATATGTAAATATTTTGTAGGGAGAAGTAATTAGTGGTAGGAATGAGCTCACAGCCAGCCCTGAGCTGCCAAAGGATCTTGAATCCCCAATAAACAGTTTGAAAACACATCAGTGGTGCCTTTTCTACCACACTCATTAAGCTGTTCTGCCCAGGGATGGCRTTATGGAAATGTCAGGGTTCAAGAGCCTGCCAGGAAAGTGTGTTTGGAGGAGAGAAATGCACCAAAMCACTCCAGCAAAGCTTTTTTTGCTCTCGTGTATCTGCAGGTGTCCATGTCCTGGGAGAGCAGCTCCCATCCCTGTTCCCTGGGGATCTGTGGGAGCAGCAGTTTGCATCTGCTAATCCGGAATTATCAGTGTTCCCTGCACTGCAGCAGGAGATGCAAGGCCAGGGTTGACTTTGCTCTTTCAGGTGTGATAATTTCCAATATCTGAGGCCATTTGAACCCCTTGGAGTTGGTAAACATTTTAATTACATCTTATTGGCGTCAACTTGATAAGAGCAGAGCTGTTTTCAGTTGCAGCTGGATTCCAAAGGGACCAGAGTCAGGCTGGGTTGAACTGCCAGGTGCATTCCTTGGATACCTGTCCAAGTCCAGGGGCCTGGCACTGGAAGTGGGGCTTTCTCACCCCTGCCTTCCTCTTTTATTTGCAGGATTTATGGCATTAATGGGACAGCACGAAAAGAGCTTGACTTCTTAATTTTTAACAAAATAAACTGAAGATCTCAGCAGCCCAAAGGGAGGTTTGAGGGAAAGTTTAAAAAATAACAGTGAAGCAAGTGAAGTCCTTTCCTTTGAACAGAAAACCAAAATCAGTTCATTTGCTAATTGAATCATTTTGGTAAAGATAAGAATATCTGGGCTAAATGCTGCTCTGTGTGAGAGATTTTAGTACTAATTGCTCATTCTGTGGGTATTAGGTTTTCTTATTTTATATGCAGCTCTTTAAATCCTTATGTCTTGTCTCAAAAACTGAATTCCAAACAGAATTTAACAATCTGGATTTAGATGGTTTTGAAGCATGAACAGGGAAGTTTGCAAAGCCCTATCTCTGGATTTCATCAGAGTTAGTAATGCATTTGTTCTGGACAAGAAATTTGCATACAAATTCATGTAAGGAATCAAGCGTGGGGAGAAGCATTTTTGTGCTGGGTCACGGTGTGGACATGAACAGCAGGAGCTCCGAAATGCTCCTGTTCTAAAAGCAGCTTGGCTTTTACCCTGAAAATATATTTAATAAACATTTATTAACAGCTGCGAAGGGTCATCTTTAAAATAAAAACAGTTCTTACATCTCCTGGATTGTTTAAGATAAAACCTGAGCACCCTGGGCTGGTGGAAGGTTGGAATGAGGTGATCTTTAGGATCCTTCCTAACCCAAACTGTTGTAGGATCAGTGATTTTTTTATTTATTTATTGTTTAGAGGTGTCCAAATTGACTGTAGGAGATGGTTATCCTCCAATCCTTGCCGTGCCAAGGCAGCTGGAGCTGGGAGAGCTTGTTGGAGTAACTTTTTGCTCCTGTTTTGTAAAGGTTGCTTCAAACTTGCCCTAAAAGTGGAATTCATCAATTTTTTAAATTGCCCATACAGKGGAAAAAAAGTGTAGATTTCTCTTGGCTGAATAATTCATGGCTCCCTGGATGTAATCCTGATGCACTGCAGCTTTTCCCACTGCAGGTTCGAGTTCTCCAGGCTGCTTTAGTTGCAGGGCATTGATCTGGATGAAATGGAAACAGAACTGGGAGACCAAAAAAAGACAAGATTTAGCCAGGATATGAGGAGAGARGAGAAAGGGCAAGACGAGGCTGAAGCTGCAGCTGGATCCAGTTCATTCCTGCTTTTTTTAGGATGTCCAGGACTGCTGCCTGTCCTCTCCTGGTTCTCCCAGCTGGTGTTTTGAGCCCTTGCTTGGCTGACAGAAGATGAGTGGAATGACAACAATTTCTGATGTCAGGGAACGCCTTGGAACCTGTTCAGAGGCTGTTGAACTCGTTTGTGTCAATCCAGCAAAACAAAAACACGGGGAAAATATGAGGGAAAACCCAGCTAACAAAGGTTGGTGCCTCATTGCAGAAAAGGTGGAGATTCCTGTAGCAAAAATGAAGAATATTCAAAGGAAACACTCTGKTATTTCCCCAGCTGACAAAGAACAAGAGGTCCCACTGGAAATTTGCCATTTGAAGCTGCTCATCCACAGAATTTATCAGAGCCAAGTGACAGGAGTTGGAGTCAAGACCATGTAGGAGATGAAAAATCTGCGAGCATTATTGGTGTTTAGGTCAATTAGTCAAGAGGGTGGGGAAGATTTGTTATTTTAAGTTGTTCCAGGTACAAAAGATGGATTGGCACGTGAGAGGCTGAGCTTTTGGCCTCTGTGTTGTACCTGCCACTGGAATGGGGTGGTGATCCACAAAACCTCCCCTCGCTGATCCTTTCCTGCTGGAGACCACAGCTTGCTTTTAAAATATTTTGAGTAGCTCTTGCAAACATGAGCCTTTAAAATCATCTTTGTGTTGTTGGATTTATTAGCCCCATCTGGAATTGATCCCGTCTTAAGATAGGAATTCTCTTCAGAGAAATAATGCGGTTTTAATTTTTGAAACTTGGATGTAATCACGCTCCTGTCATACTCGTTTTATTGTCATACTCTGATTATTTGATCTTTCTCAATCCAAATAAATAACGGGGTTTTTTTGTAATGCTCCAGTGTTGTTTTGAGGTAATGACCAGCCTGTGGTAAATATTGATTTGCAGAGCTCAGTGCACATTTCCTTTTCGAAAAGTTACGTTTGAAAAACTTTCTATTATGTCCTTATTGAAGGAAGGTGGAAAAGAAGAGAAAAATTCTGCWGAAGTATAAAGGCTGTTAATCTCTAATAACTGCAGGTTTTCAGTCTCAATTTGAGTCTTATTTACTGTACCAAAACCACGTTGTTATTATTATTTTAAGTTTCTGAACCGCTCTGCAGAAATCATGCAGACAAGACTTTTCCTTTAATTTTTAATTTAATTTTTTAAATTATTTTTTCTTTAATCAACTGAGCAGCTGTGTTGCAAGCAAACATCTCGTTCCAAGACATATGGAAATACACTTTKTGGGAATGGCCATCACAGCTGTGATGCAAACTGGAGGAACTTTCTATCAGAGCAAGTCTGTCTGCGAATTAATCTTATTTTTTTTAATAGAAGTGAAAACGAGCTGAAACAGAACTGCTCTGTAATTTGATAATATTTTGACTGGACAAGAAGTTCCCTTCAGCCCTCAGTAGTCCAATATAAATAAAATACCAGCATTGCCTGTTCCAAGAGGTGTCTGCAGCAGGATCTCTTTGGGATGAGCTCTTGCTCTCCTATTCCCTGGCAGAATTAATGGGATGTAATTCCCCATCTGCTTTTTGCTCTCTCCTACATAAAAACCTGCATGGATGTGTGCAGCCCTCATCCTCTGATGGTAATAGGGAGAAAATAAATTTCTGTATTCTGGGAACACCTGGCTCCCGTGGCCTGAGTGTGTGACAACACATTCCAGTGATGGTCACAAATAACCCCTCCCTTGGGCTGCCTTGCCGGGGAGAARATATTCTTTGTGGTGCATAAAATCCACTTGGTATTCTTAAATATGCATGAAATTAAATATATATTTCTCCCAAGGCAGGGTTTTTATACCRAGAAATAAATGCTTTCCAAGAAATRGTCCTTGCTCTTTCTGCCTGGGAGAAAACCTGCACCAGGAATGCTTGGATGTTAGTAAAAAAAAAAAGGTAATATTTCTGAATTTTGGAGTTAAAACATTTGAAATCTTTAGGAAACCATCCATATGCAAAATACATGGATTTTGGTGGCTCTTTTAGAGGAGTGTGTTGTACCTTCTTTAAAAAGAAGCAAAAACCAACGATGGAAAAGCATTTCAGTACAGGACAAGTGTAAAAATCCCCGAGTGCTGTGAGTGACACCAGCTCAGGTTATTCCAGCTATCACCAGGAAATTTGCCACATTTACAGCCTCTTCCTTTGGATTTACAGGCAGGGAGGAATTTCTTTGCAAGCTCATCAAAAATAGCTCCAACCACTCTGTATTTTCCGTAGCCTGGAGCGCAGAGGTTCCACCAGACTGATGTTTCATCTGCTTGCACCAAATTACTTTGCATCAACACACAGCTCTTAAAAACCCTCTCGTGTAGGCTCCCCTGTTTCACCCCATTCCTGCCCTCTTCCTGCCTGCCCTGCTCCTTTCTCCTATTTTTTCTGGCCACTCAAAACACTGCAGCTGGAAGTTTTCTGTCTCTGTTAGGTTAATTCTCCGTGGATTTTGCTTCCTCCACTGTGCTAAAAAAAAAAAAAAAAAAAGGAGGAGGGGATGGCATTCCTAATTCCACAGTTCCCCTGGGTGCTGTCCTAATAAAAACCCAGCAGGGCAGACTTGAAATGAGGTTGGTTTATGCAGGTGGGTTGGCACTGCCTCTCCAAGCCAAAAAYGATGTGGTTTGTGGGGTTTGCTCTTGTTTATAGGCTGCTTTGTCAGGGGAAACAAGCCAGATAAAACCCCCTGGAGCTCCTCCACAGCAGTTGCGTGTTCCACTGAAATTGGCTGAAGTAGAGTATAAAAAAAAGGTATAAAAAAGGGGGAAATAAAGTATATCCACTGAAATTAGCTAAATCCGGGGATTAGTTCAGAGCTCCCAGTGGTGCTTGTTGAGCTCTGTCCCAGTAAAACCCAGTCTTGCAAGGAAGCACCTTACTGGGGCTCACCCAGTTCCAGCTCCTCTGACACCCAGCTGTGCTCCTGCTTGACTTTCAAACWGAAATACATGCATTAATTTATTCCAGCAAGATGACTGAACCTCTAAAATGGGTTTTTTTCCTTCTCCCCGAGGTGGCTGTATCACAGCTCATCTGCTCAAGCTCAAGCAGTACCCAGGATGTGGTTTTGGGGCGTGAAGCTGATCTAAACAACACGATTTCCTCTTGGTGCTGCTCCAGCCCTGTTTGCCTCCTGCCCTGACACTGCTCTGCTCATCAAGAGCAGCTCTGGGATGCTGAATTGGCAGAAAGTGGGGTTTTTCCAGTTTTTTAACTCCTGGTACACACAGGCAGGAACCAACCCTGGAGCCAGGGAGGAGAGGGACTTAGGCAGGGATCACCTGCACAGACGTGGCAGTTTCAGGCACTTGTTTTCCAGAATAAACATGACTTTAAAAACCTRTTTTTCCTCACAAATCCTCGGGTGAAGCTCCTTGGGGTAATCTTCAGGTATTTCTGTGACTTTCAGCTGTTGTTTCCACGTGGTTTTTACACCTGTGTCTCATTAGAAATATGCTTCCTTTTCCTTTCCAACCCTTTCACTGCCTCCAAGGATTAGCTGAGCTCCTTCAGCCTCGGTGTTCCAGGTATTCCCTGCTGACCTTTTTCTGTATTTACTCTGTTTGCTTTGGATGGGGTTTGGGCATCAAAGTGCTTGYGGTGGGTTGGAGTTCTGGGAAGCTCTGGGAGAGCTGATGGATTCTTCAGCAGCTCCAGAGGTGTGGAGAGGTTTTTAAACAGCAGAATGCATCCATAATGTCCTGGGAAAGGCTGTGTTTGCTGGGAAGGAGGCAGGAGAGGGAATGGAGGTGGTGTTTGAGCACAGGGGGCTGTGTGTGCCTCCTTTGTGCAGGGTCACAATGAATTCCTTGTGTCTGATATGATAAACTGTGATTTCAGGTTTAAAAGCACCTAGTAATAGGCAGGGCTTAGCAGAGCCCCAGCAGATCTCCYCAAAGGCTGTGTTGATATTCATCCCAGAGTTAAAGCATTCCAAGGCTCCCAAACAGAACAGGGAGAGGGATCTTGGGGTAGGGGGGGGGGGGGTTTGAAGCCGAGGCCTCTCTGATCTAAAAGTAGCGGCTGCAATTTGGGAGCCGAAGGAATTTTGGCAGCAGGAGGAGCAGCACTCCTCTCCTTCCAGCCATGACGAGGCAAGTAAAATATAGCATTGCAAAGGCTTTCTATTTGCAGCTCCATAAATTCACTGGGAAGAGAGGAATGGGTCCCCTGGCACGGGCTCCAGGCTCTGTCACTCAGCCGGGGCGAGCTCCAGGGATGTGCCACAACCTGGCACTTCTGGCTCTCTTAAAAGCCACTTGGAGAGCGTCTCCCTGATGAAACACCTCCCTCAGTGTGTGTGTGTGGCTGCTGGGTTAAAATAAATCTATACTGAAACCACTGCTCAGCGTAAAAGTCGGCTCTGTTTGTGCAGCTTTGAATTTGGGCGGTGTTTGCAGAGGTAAAGTGGTTTATTCTGTATTTTATTCGTGGTGACTCGTGAAGTGAGAGGCACCTCTTGGAGACAGGGTGGCTGAAATAGAGCACTTTGTTCCTGGAAGAACTGCCAGTGGGAGAGGAGAGCTGGAATGGGAGTTCCTGGGGGTAAAGGAGCTCCATGAGGGAGCTGGGATGGTGCTTCTGTGCCAGGTCACTACACCTGGCTGGGCTCTAAAGTGAGGGGATGGTGCTAAACTCCCAAATAAGCAAGAAATCAAATCTGTGCCATGTTATTCTGTCATTTTTACGTGATCCAGTTGCAAGAGACTCCTCTTTTTTTGTTTATTTGACAGTGATATCACTATAAATTTAGTTGGGGGAGGAGCTGGAGCTCAGCTGCTGCCTTCATYRRGCCAATACTGAATATATCAATACATTGCCATCTTTCTGAAATGCCACATTATTACATTTCTTTAGCAAACTTTGCTTCTCTTGGCCTCATGGGCTGCATTTCACACATTCTCAGTATCCCATTTATTTTTATTTTGCAATGGAAAAATCTGTGCAATTCCAAATGGGCTTTTTGTGCTTCCTGACCGGTCTGGCATCATCTCAGCCAGATTTATTAATTTGTAATTCCTTTCATGTGAAAGCAGCCATCCCATTTGATGTTTGCTCTGTGAAAAGTCAGAGATTATCTAATAATAGCTGGGAGTTTGCTAAATAAGGCCGTAACCAGCACATTCTCTTGTAGCAATAAAGATGTGTTAATTAGTTTTGCTCTCTCTGGTGAAGGGAACTGAGTATAGGTGGAAATCAGCTCTGATCTGATGAGTTTGGGACCCAAGGGGCCAAACCTATTCAATGGTTGGGTTGGGGTCTGTTCATTTTTAAAGTAATTGTCTAGGCTGCGTGTTTTTAAGGTGAATTTTTGTCTGTTTAAATGTGTCTGTCTGCAGTGGAATCAGTCTGGGCAATGATATTTATTTAATGATACTAAAGACTCCTGATTGCTGTGATTAAAACTATGACTAAAATCAGGCAGAATGCAACAAAAGGGAAATAATTACGCTTTTTTGAAGTATCAGTAATTTTTTGAAAAGACGATGCAGTTAGGATTATCCTGTCTGTAAATTATGTGCCACTTCCACGGAGAAAATCTTAATTTGTGCTTGATTCATGTGCACAAATGAAAGTTAAAAAGAATTTCAGGTCCTGAAGAGGGACCGTGGTTGCCAAGTGCTTTTAAACTGCTCTTTGCTGTGGTGGGAGATGTTCATTCCCTGCCTGCATCCAGAGGTCATCCCACAGGAGGGAATTCCTGGACCTGTGTTGTTGGAAACACTCAGGCTCCCGGGGCAACCGTGTTTGGGTCGGGCTCCAGATTTGTGGCTCTGTGAAAGTGCTTGGCTGCTGTGCCAAGAGTCACCCAGGGAAAAGCAAAGCTTCACATCCCACAAATTCACTTGAAAAATCGAAGTGACACAAATAACATCATTTGAGCTCCTTCCTCCACATATTTAACAGAAATGTGTTGCTCACCCTGCCAGACGTGGCAAAAAGGGAGGAGGGTTCGTTTCTCTGCCTCATCTGCCCCCCAAAAAATCTCTTTAGGGCAGTGCTGACACTTGATTTTAAACCAGGAATGATGTTAATACATCAAATTTTGGAGGGGAAAGTTTTTTTCTCCACCACTGATTGTGCTGTTTTGTCTGTACGGTGAATATTGAGCTCGGTGAGGGTGCTGGGCCCAGCACAAATCACTGCCAGCCCACAAATAAGTGTTGCTATAAGTTTGAAAAGAGGAAAAAGAAGTTGTTTATTAGCTTTGTAAAAATAAAGGTGACAGTCTCTTTTCATTTAGAAAACCTTACAGCCAGACCTGCCTGTGACAAAGCACCACAGGAGCGTCATTTTGGCACCCTTTAATTTGTAGTATTTGGTGGAAATAGCAGTGAACACAATAAAAGTGACTTTTATGCTTCACTCTGGTGAGGACAGATCACAAAAGTGGTGGTTTTGTGTTAAACCCGTGTTTGGCACGAGGCAGTCGAGCTGTTAGTGAGGGAGAAATAGATAAACAACTTGATAAGGATCCTTGCACACCCCAAAATGGCAAATTTGAGGGGTGAAAATTATAAATATTTTACAGCTATAAAGACTCAAAGAGAGATTTTAAATTAGAATTGCTGTTTCCTAAGAGTTCATTCAATCTGATACAATATTTTACAGCTATAAAGACTCAAAGAGAGATTTAAAATTAGAATTGCTGTTTCCTAAGAGTTCATTCAATCTGATACAAACCCAACATTTGGGAGAGGTTAAGATAAGAAATCCCTAATTTTATAATTGATTCACTGCTAAATCAATTATAGTTCACCATTGTAGAAATAATAGTATGGGTTTCTCAGTGTAGGTTTAGAAATTTTCCTTCCAAAACCTAAAKAAACTATTATTTTTTAAGCCCCAAATAAACCTTCTGGGATTATATTAACAGGTTGCTYGTCAATAAGGATTATAATACGTTTTAGGTGTATAATTTTATAAGGAATTTGGAGAGYAAGGGATGTTTTTAGAGGACCAGTTGACCTCCATGTCTCAAAGACATTCAGCTACTCCTAAGGTTTCAAATCAACTTCCAGGGATCCAATTCCTGCCCAGCAGTCACTCCAAAGTTGATTTTTATGGTGTTCTGTCCTGTGGTGTGTGGGGTAGTCCCCACAAGCTCTGTACCTTAAGCAGAGGGACACTGAGAGGAAAAACAAATCCGTTTTTATTTCRCTTTTCTTCCTCGCTGTGGCCTTGCCGTGCCCTGGTTTCAGCGCTGTGGTTTTTATAGTAAAATCCTGTATTCATTTTTGATCTGCATGTTGTTATGTAAAATTAGCAGATTATCACATCCTTGCCAGCATCTTTCTTCCAAAAACCTCACCCTCTGGTCTTTGTGGTTCGATCCTCTGACCTGAATTGATTTTGATTTCAAACCTCCCGGTGCTTTCGTGTCTCATCTTTCCCTGGGYTCTCTCCCTCCTCGCTTCCAGACTTCTCCAGCACTTTTGCTTTCCCTTTATCTCCCTCTCCCCACATCCTGGGAGAGTCCCTGGCAGCTGCCCCTTGGTCCTTCTCTTTCCTCTCCTGCAGCTCGAGGTGCAAAGTGCAGAATTCCCCCTCTGCTCCCTGAGCTGTCCGAGCTCCCRGCCGCGTCCTCATCAATTGTTAAATTCCAATGTCCCCGACTGACGGCCTCTGTATCTGAGGGCTGAATTGTGCAACACCTTGACAAACACTCGCTAATTTCCTGCAGCTGGGTGTGTTTTGTCTTTTTTGTGGTGTTTCCCGGCTGGTTCATGAGGACAACTGCATCAAAATAAGCAGTGAGGGGCTTCCTCTGGCCATTCCTTCCCTCTTCTCCGCAGTTTTTCCAGACATGTTGTTCATGCTGACTTCTCCCACTCTGGCTGAGCTCCTAAGGCTGCCAGTCTTGGATCTGGGCTCAGATCCAGCTCATGGCTTGGATGCTGTACCGGCCTGCCTGTCTTTTCCTGCTGGGAAGGACTCCTGGATTGCCTCGTTCTTATCTCTGTGTAGTTTTTTCTACACAGATTCTGTGGGCTTGGGAGGAGCTTTTCTGGTTTCATTCAAGTGAATTGTGCTCTGTGGTTTTATAGGGTGAGAGTGCAGAGCTCAAAGGATGAGTCTGATATAGAAATAGGTACTAGCAATAATATAATAAGGCATTTTTGTAATTCTCTGCAAACGTATCCCAATAATTTGGGGGTTTTGTCAGCTTTCCACATTAACTGCTCAGTGCTGTAGCAACTATCTGATTGTGCTTATCACAGAATCCTGGAATGGTTTGGGTTGGAAGGGACCTTAAATCCCATCCAGTGCCACCCCTGCCATGGCAGGGACAACTTCCACTGTCCCAGGCTGCTCCAAGCCCCAATGTCCAGCCTGGCCTTGGACACTTCCAGGGATCCAGGGGCAGCCACAGCTTTTCTGGGCACCCTGTGCCAGGGCCTCCCCACCCTCCCAGGGAACAATCCCTTCCCAATATCCCATCCAACCCTGCCCTCTGGCACTGGGAAGCCATTCCCTCTTGTGCTTATTGAGTCCTGATTTATTCCTTTGCTGGAAAAGCTGTTTTTCTTTGCCTGGACAGATTTACTATTTCAGCACTTAGTCCTACAAAGGCGACACAGAGTTGAGGGAGCAGGGTACAAAGTGTAGTTAAATTTTTCATATGTATTGCTAAATGAAAAAATCCCTTATTTTGTAGCTATTTGTAGAATTTCCTGCACATCTGTCATCTCCTTGCACCCAGCTTTGCCTGGTTCAGCAGCTCCTACAGGGGAGGAGAAGGAGGGATTGTCTTGCAGTGCTGTGACACTTGGTGGATCTCTTCACATTCCCTGGATGGAGCCCTCAGCYGTGAGTAGCACTCTGCTCCTTTGCTGGAATTCTGGACAAATCCACGGCTGTGCACAATCCAGAGGCACTTCCCCAGCCCTTGTGAGGGGAGGAAAAGGAAAGAACAAAGCGCTGTGTGTACAGAACAACAGAATACTGAAAAAAAACCCCCAAATCTGCCTGCCTGGCGTGGTGTCCTCATAGAAGGGAATTGTTCTTGGAAAGCTTTCCCTCTTTGCCTCCGTGCTCTGCTGCTGGAATGTCATCGCAGTCATCCCCCTCAGAGGCTTGTGCTGACAAAAGAGCTTTTGATTTGGATATTAGCATTCAGCAGCGTGCTGTGGTCGTTACATACCTTCCTTAAAAACGGCTTTTCACCCAGGTATTTGAGAGGACGGGAGTGAATTCATCTTGGTGTCGCTTGTTTGCAGAGTGACTCAGCCCAGCGATGTTTTAATTACACCCCGTGGAGCCTAATGAGCTTGGAGGAGAGGTGACTTCCAGTGACAGAGCTGAACGAGGACAAAAATCAATATTTAAATACTCAGCCAGGGCCAGATATCTGCAGTGAACCACCCCCCCGACCTGAGCCAGCCCTGCTGCTCCTTCTTCCATCAGTCTCCCTCTTGCAGAGCTCCATTCTTATGGAGATCAGCGTCTCCACAATAACMTCCAGCATCTTCCAGGACTTTCTGCTGTTGGAGCATTATCATTCAGGAAGAGTGTAACAGAAGCCCAATGAATTCGCTAGATTAGGCCCTAATCATTTCAAGACAGATGGGCACAAATTAACTATCACAGGGCTGAGGGCTGTGTAAGTAACGAGCTAAATGTTTAATGACACAAAATCCTAAAAAGGAGCTCTCCCATAGGCAGGGGAACACGAGGAATAAAAACCTGCCCAGTGCCATTTAACTGGAATGTGAGTGGCTTCGGGATGTGGAGAGCAAACACTCCTGGGCTTCTGGGGGAAATGAAGCGCCAGCACAAATGCAGGACTTTATCCCCAGCCTGGGAATGGATCCTTTCATGGCTTTCCACTTGGATGTGGGTCCTTTTTGCTTGGCGAGTGTAAAATCCTCTGCCTGTGATAGGAGTTTCCTGGGATCCTCTGGGAATCGGGAATAAACGATCACAGGACTTTGTTGTTCTCCTCAGTTGTTTCAATCCCAGCTTTCCTTTCCTTTCCCTGTCCTGTGAGYACCAACACTTTGTGGATAACTCATGGAGTCCCGGCTGGATGCTTCCAGAGGGTATCCACGTGGATTAGGGAGGTGGGGTGAGGCTCTGCTGTGTCTTGTTGATTGAGGAAAATCCACATTTCCTCCTGCCATCCCTGTTCCTGCTGAATTGTTAGGTTGGGTTTGTATTTGCACATCAGCTCATTCCCTCTCACGCTCCAAAACTGAAGGAATTAACTGGYTGGGAATAAATACTCCCAGCTAACATAAATAGTAAATAAATATCATTATGAGATTAATCCCATTTTATGTGTTATCAAAAGTTTGTTTGTCCTTTTTGTAATCTTACAAATTAATGACATCAACCTTCTCCCTCTATTGCTTTGCTTTTTGATAAACTCTGTGGGAGAATATGGAGATAATTTACAAAAAAAGGGCATTCTGGAAAAATCCTTGTCTTAAAAGCTCTCAGCTTTGCAGTCCCAGGAGGATAACTTTCAGTCGGTAACAAGTTAAAAAACAAATCCTGTCATRTAAATGTGTAAAACCCTGTATTAAGCAGGCAGTTTGCATGTGAGGAGCAAATCTTAAATCAGGCTCCAAAAGCTCTGCCTGAAGAGCTGCCTCTCATCATTACCTGCCCTGCCACTGATTTTGAAGGTTTAGTATTTCAACCTCTTGGAACTGTTGAAAGTTTAAAAACGTTCCTGGGAGTGCCAGCTCCTCTTAGCAGGAACCTGAAACCACCTCCAGTGGTTCCTGAGGTGCCRTGGGAAGGCAGGGAAGCTTCCAGGGCCTGCCTTGGGAGCTGCTGCTGGGAGCTGGGCTCGCACAGGTGAGCAGGCAGAGCCTGCAGCATCTCTTGGCTTTTGCAGTTCTGTTCTACTTTTGCCTTGTTCTAAAACAGTTCTGTGATCATTACCCAGCAGTGTTTGTATTTGGTCAGGACTGTGGTGGATTCCAGATATATTTTATATTTTTTTCAGAATGAAGAATTAGATTATTTTTAAAAACTCCTCTAATTTAAGGTCGTGTTATTTGGGGTGTTCTCCCCCAAACAGGCACTTTCTGGGGTTACAAGGAAGTGGAGAGGGAAGGCGCAGGGTGGGAGCAGGGACTGTCCCTTGTCATCCCCTTTGCAGCTGCACTTTCTCCCAAATCTTTAAGAACAATCCTAATGAATTTATGAGCAAAAAATCACCGTGGAACCCGGGGGTTTTCACGACTGAAAACCTGTGTGGGTTTCATTTTTCTCGTGAGGGAATACAGAGAAAGGGAAACAACTGTGTGCTGATGTGCATTTCCTGGGATTCTTGGTGGGAATCAGGGAGCAGGGATCCAGGTGCAAAGGGGCTGGTTGGACAGTGACCATGCAGGATCTTAMACTGACCATACACAGCATTTATTTGCAGGTGAAGGCCTAATTTTGGGCACCTGCTTTGCCCCTGCATCCCTGGAGCAAAGCCCGTGTCAGTGGTGCTTTTGCTGGCATCCTCCTGCTCCATCCTGTCTGTTCTGGGAGCTGGGAATTGTCTGGTTTATGGCACTGGGCACTTGGGGGGTGGCCCAGCCCAGTTCTCTGCCATTTCAAAAGAGGAAAATAGGCTGGGCTGCAAATCCCTGGAGTGGGGAGCCTGGGAAGGTGTCAGGGTAACCTCTGCAGGCTCAGAATTGGGATCCTATAGGATCAGGACCTTGTCTTGCACCAGTTTTTTTGAGGCTGGATGATCTTGAAGGTCTCTTCCAAATCTAATGATTCTGTGATTAAAGATGATTTTGGGTGAGCAGATTTGCTCAGCCAACACATTTTGGGACATACTTTGTTTATTGCTGCTTTACTGTTTGCTCGTGGGTGATCTTCATGTACAATAGTGAGAAGAAAAATCAGATTTATTGGGCAGGTTTGCATGCAAGAGGTGTTTGTAACCTCCTCGTCTCTCAGCAGAGCAGAATTGGCTTCCCAGGGTTTGCAGGGAGGGGGAGTTGGTAATTGCTGCTTTTCTTCCAGAGAGTTTGACCAAAGGATAAAAGTAATGCAGTTTCAGGTTTTTAAGAGGTGCTGTAATTTTAAACCTACTGTGTCACGTAAAGGATTTAAATCCACTTCAAATCCGGTTTAACTTCTCGTGTAGTTTTGGATAGGAGGGGACAAGCCCTGTTATTGCTTCAAATTTTGATTATGGTTGAGTCCTGAATAGATTGGGATCAGCAAAAACTCAACCAACAGATTTAAGTATTACAAAGCCATTTTTCGAACGCTAAGACAAAAATATCCAGGATGGGGTGAGGGAAGGGTTTGAATTTTCTTAGGAAGAAGTCGTGTGTCCTGTGAGGAGCGGGGGCAGCCYGAGGAGAATGAATTTGTCGTGGCACTGGGGAGCAGCTCCGAGCGTGGCACGCTCTGATCCAGGGCCACAAGGCTGGGCCAGCACAAAGCCATTAATGCCATGTTTACCAGCCTCCCTCGTGTCCAACTGTCTGCTCCAGAAATCCCACCCCATCCCTGCCTGTCTTGGTGCTGGCCTGGTATTGGGACAGGTGGAAAATAAATGCTGGAAGTGGTAGCAGACATCCCTCAATCTCAGCGTGAAAACCTGCTCCGGTTCATCCTCAGCTCTGCGAAAATACATTTATTTTTGGGGCTAATTACTCCTCTTGCGTGAGGTTTTCAGCTGGTTACTTCAGCCACTAAATAGCTCCTTATTTACCACGGCCCTGAGTAGCTRAATACCCTGCAAACCCTCCTGTTTCACAGCAAACAACCCTTTCTCTGGACACTTCTTGTAAAACAAACCCACAGCAGAATGTGCAAGATAAATTCTTGTGATCCTGAATGCGCGGCAAGGAAAGTGGTTCTGAATTAGTGTTTGATCTGTCTGTAATCCACGGCTTTGAATTCGTGTGTTTTTATGGAGCTGCTCAAAAGTGATATTGAAGTGGGTGATTATAGGTTGAGAGAAAAGAGAATGAAGTTACTGCTCCTCCATCACCACCAGGAATTAATTATCAGAGCGGTTTGAGGAGAGGCAGCTCCTGCTTCCAGGCTGTTTCCCTGAAGAATCCCAAATCCTGCTTGGCATCATGGGCTTCCCTCTCTCCTTGGATTTGTCCAGGCCTAGCCCAATTAGCTGTACGCTGCTTTTATTGTGGGGCCTGAAACGGAGAGCAATTTATTTATTTATTTATTTCAGGCCACACTTCTAACTTAATGTAAAATTCAAGTGCGATATTTGGTAGGCAGTTTTAAGTTTAGGGGGTTTGTTTTGTTTTGAGTGGGTTTTGTTTGGTTTTGTTTGGGTTTTCTGGCTATTTGGTGGGGGGGGGGGGGTTGGTGGATTTTTTTAATGGCTGTTGAGGAATTTAAAWTTTTTTTAAAAGGCTAAAAAGTTGTTTGACAGCAGCTGCTGTGAATAACTTCGAGAAGCAGCCGAAGTTACAGCTCTGAGCCTGTTTCAGTGATGTTCAGGGAGGAAAACATGCAGTTTTCCTTTGCTTTGCATGGCCAGCCTGATAAATACAGTCGCTTTTAATTAGCCAGCCCTAATGAACGGCATCTCAGCTTTTCATTTACAAATTGCCAGGGCAGAGCATGTGGAGTTGTTGGAATAATTGTGGCTTTCAGCAGAAAAGGAAGAAATGAAGAGAGAATGGCTTTTTGAGCCTGTTCCTATGGAAAGGCTGTGGGAAGCAACATCAGTGTTAAGAGTCCTTTTTGGTGCATCTGTTACATAAACCTTCACTCTTCTTGAATTTGTGGCAAGTTGAATAATCTGATTTATTAATGCTCACCGACTGCTTGAAGGCTCAGCAGTGCTGAAGAGATGGCACTGCTTGTGACTTGGGTATTGCTCTCTGAAACAAAATCCTCACGGAATTTGGGGGGGGTTGTGCCATCCCTCAAGACAAACATTCCCTGGGAACTCCTGGGTTGGATTTTTTGGCTGTTTAAGTGTGGCATGGAGCAATGTCCCCAAGTCAGGTGGCTTTGCCTGGAGCCTGTTGGGTGACACAGCACTGCACGAAAATTTGCACTATTTATAGAGTGTTCTTTGAGGCAGAAAGTTCTGGTTTAAAAGATATAATTTCGTGATTTTTCTTTTTCCCTGGCTGACTTCACAGGGGAGGAAGGAAGGAAGGAAGGAGCCTTTGGGCAATTAGCTGTGATTTAAACCCTGACTCTGCTGCGAGTCAAGTTTATCAGATGAGAAATTCAGCAGAATTTCAGTTTAGAAAGGCTTTTGTTTCCAAAGGAAGATGAAATCAGTGGTGGTGGCACTGCCTGGCACATTTTTAAACCATCACTCCAGCTTCACCCTCAGAAATTGCCATGGGCCATATGCAAGGAAAACAAGTTCCTAATTAACTTGCTGAATCAAACAGGCACCCAGGTTTATTTCTATCCCGTTTAAATCAGTTTTTCAAGGATATTTTGTCTATCTTGACCCAAAACAGTTATTTAGTGTTTATACATCTGCAAAGGAATAAGGTCTACATCTGGAATTTGTATTTTCCTGGCTCGCTTTATTGAAGTTTCTTGAAATAAAGTGTTTATCCCTGCTGGTTTTTGGGCAGGCTGGGATACAAACCCGTTTGGGATGTGCTGGTGCCAGCTCCTCCCTCACTACTGCCGTGGGCAGCTCAATGCCCCCATCCCTCCTGGATCCAGGATTATCCCAGTCTCTGTTGATTTAGGGCGTGTAAAGATCTGCTGTAAAGATCTCTGTGAGTTATGAATGGAAAACACCCCCTTGGGATCTCTGGGAATATGGATGTGTGAAGTGTTGCATCAATGGAAGAAAATTATCCTGAAAAATGAGCTCTGGCACCAAAACAATCCAGGGAAAATGATCTAGGCCTGGCTTTTTTGGGCAGAAGTGCCCCCAGCTCTCTCTCTGCCCGAAGTGCAGACTCTGTGGTCACAGCTTTAAAAGGCACTTCAGTTTTCCTGAACTGAGGAATTATTCATAGCAGAATGTACACGAGAACTATTTTTAGAATGTGCAGACTCGAGATTATTCATTTTATATTTTCTTGGGGATTTAGAGTCTGTTTCATCCTGGGGAGCACGGAGTGAGCTCTCTGTTAGAATACCCTGTGCTCTCAGAGGGAGGGAGAAAACCCTGGGCCTTGAGGGCTGTTTTGTGCATTATGGAAGGGCAGAGATGCTGCCTTGGTCTCCTTAATTAATTTTCTGCTCATTATAGGAAAGAAAACCTTAAATGAAACAACACCAGCTCCACAGGAGGGATTGCCAGGGGATGTTCAAGTCGGGTGTAGACACATCCACACTGCCTTTGTCCCGTGGTAAAAGCAGAAATGTAACAATTTGCAAGCAGATATTTAACAGAATTGGGCCTTGGATGTATTATTTGTGTTTCCCCTGCATTATCCCACAGGATAAATGGCTACTGAAAAATCTTTTCTGGGCTATGAGTATCCATTACTCAGAGCATGGGGCTGCTGGTGGTGTTGTGTGGGAGGGGGAACATGCAGAGATTAAATCCACCTTGCAAAATCCCCCCTCCGAGGGGGTTTTTCTTCCCAACAAAGAGGWTTCAGGAAGATTGCATTTTGCTGCCACAGAGCTGCTCTCCCCACACGTGGCAGCTTTGCACCAACCTCAAACCCAGTTCTGTCCRAGCCTTTAAATGGCACCGAGGAGAAACCCAGGCAAAGCCTAGAAAATATTCAGAGGAGAAGATCTGGTGGGAAAAAAAAACCACTTTAAAGCGCTTATTTAGTCTGAAATAGCTGCAGAGGAGTCACTGGAGTGTTCCCTCCGTGCTTTGCCATTAATATTTATCTTGGAGGAGCTGAGAAGGCAGAAAGGGAAATGCTTTGGTGTCGGTCCATTAGGCCAGAGGGGAGACAGGAGAGCACATGAAAGTGTTCACTGACCCTGCAAGATGTATCTCTTTCAATAACAGAAATATAGTTCTATTTTTGGGGCTCTTGAGGGAAGGGTTTGTGTTAATGGCTTTCCCTGGATTAAAGCTGTGACCTGCTCAGCCTAATGACCCTTCCCAGCCAGGCCTTGGGAGGGCAAGGCTGGAGAAAAAGGAGCTGGAAGCTTCTTCCCAGCCCCAAATGCACAACCAGAGCCGTGTCTGAGACCCAGCCCTGCTGCAGGGTCACAAATTYAACCCTGAGTTGAGCTTGTAGAAGAATTTGACTCTTGAGATAGCTCAGCCTTGGTTTCTAGACTGTTCTTCACGGTCAATTTGCAGCTGGAGCTGTTTCTTTGAAGAGCATTTGTGTGGATCTATAAAGAGCAAACTTTTCTGCTCTGCAGTGGCCAGAACTGGTTCCTGAAATGAAGCAGAAATTCCTCTTCCCTGGCTCCAACATCCTGACAAAATCATCAAATAGTGCCCAGTGAAGACCTTGAAATAAAGAGGGTGCCCTGCTCTATGGGTGTTTTTTGGGATCACTATTTCCAGTTCCTATTTTCACTGGAATTCTGTCATGGGTCATAAATATAAAACACACCTTGCATTCACAACTGAGTTGTAGCTCCTTGGGGAAGCCCAAAATAGTGTCATTTATTAAAGGGGCTTTGAGGACGTGCACCCAAAAACAGAGTTAGGAATAGCTGTCCCTTATCTTTCACGTTCTGCAGGAAAATCTGTTTTGTCAGCTTGGCTGTGATGGATGAGATTATTGCACTAAACTGAATTTATTGAKATATAAGAATCCTTGCAGTTGCGTTCCTGGAGAGCAGCTGCAAAACCACAGGCAGCAGAGTACTACCAAGAATTAAAAATCCCAAAAGTGTTTTAAACTCTCCAGACTTCACTAAAGTTATCGTGGCGTGTTATTTTGGCCTTTTAATTATTTTCATTTCCTTGTTCATTCTTTATGAGTGGCTGCAGAGACTGCTGTAGTACACATATAGATAGATAGATAGATAGATAGATAGATAGATAGATAGATAGATAGATATACAGAAATATAAATATATAAAAGTTGGGGTTTGACCTTCTGTGGTAAAAATACCAAGGTTTGGATCATGGGCTGCCTGGATATGTGGAATCTGGATGTAATACGTGAATTTTATGTTGGCCAAATTCACCTTTCCCTTGAACCATCTCATCCCATCGCATCTCTCCTTCTTACACCCCTTGCGGTGGTGTCCCTGTGAGGGAGGGCAGCTCTCATTCCCTCTTTTCCCAGAATGGGAGCTTTTATTTCTCCTGGTGCTGTCCTTTCCTCTTCCCTCTGGCGCAGAGGCTTCCTCTCAGGCCCTGCCTCCCTCTGCGTTTCTCCCTGACAATGGGAGGGGAACATCCCTTTATTGATAGAGTTTCTGGCAGTTTGCAGCCCGGGATTCAGCGGAGCAGCTCCGACGGCTCACATTCAGCAGGAATCTGCCCTTGGGCAGCATTAATAGTGTAATTTCATATTCCTATTAATCAGCCTGACAGCTTCCCCCTGGAAGGACAGCTTCCCCCTGGAACGGGAGCCGCTGCTCGCCGCGCCTTAGATCCAGGAGAGGGAGGAAATTAGGGAGGGTTTAGAGTTTAGAAAAAGTGGCTTTCAAGTGGCACTTTTCTCCCCTTGCTCTCGGCAAACCTTCAGCTCGGTGCTGGCAGCAGTCTCGGGGGGAGTTGTCCCTGGGAGCGCATCCTGCTTTTCCTCAGGAGTGCCAGAGTGGGATCGGGATAAAACAGAGCTCTGTGCTGCTTTTCAGAAGGCACAGCCAGCTGGGAGCCTGCAGGGTAAAGCCTGGAGTTCAGGGCTGTGCCTCTGCTTTAGGAAAAGGGTCATTCCAGCTGCATTTTCTGGAATTCCCCTCAGCCCCGGCCCTCGGTGTTTGGGCTGTTCAGGGAGCGGCCCCCAAGTTGTGTGCGCACATTTTTCCTTCCTCACAAGTTCCCGAAGTGTGGCTGGATTGTTTTAGGTACATGGCATCGTTTCTCTGTGCGTGGTTTCTCCAGGGGAGAACTCGTTTGTGCAGCAATTGTTTGCTCTGGGTGGCTGAATGGGCTCCAAAGTGTTCCTTTGTCTCCTGTGAGAGGGTGTAGGTGAAAGCAGCTCGCCTTGGGGGCTGAGTTTTGCAGGAGCCTTCGGTGTGGGGGGGATTTGGGTGGTAAGAGCTGCTCAGGGATGAYGGAGAGCCTGTCTGTGAACAGTTTGCCTTTTACTGCACTTTATTGTTGCATTTTCCCAGACTAACAGGACATGTTTTCTGTGGTGCACCCACATCAGCGCTTAGTGTAAAGCCAAGCACCAAGATCCTGAAGCTGATTTAATTTCTATGCACATTTTGAACAGCAGCATCATCAACCCCAGKGCCAGGCTTGCCCTGATAAAGAATTTATGGAAACAGATCCTATTATTGCACATTTACCAGGAGCTGATTTTGTGTACACAAGGTTTGTCATTTTCAGATCGTGTCCCAACTCCAGCAACTGTGTTTAAGTCCATTATTTTATTTTTGAATATATAAATAAAAATATAAATGCCCTTGTGTAGATTAAAGCCCACTAGTGCTCACAGTTCCTCTGGGTCCCATCACAGACATAAATTGTGCCAGTTCCTATGTCCCCACCAAAAAATGGGCAAAATGCTGCAAATTGCTCTTCTCCAAGTGATTCTGGCAGCATTGGGAAGAAAAGTTCCTGGGATAACAAACCCTGGCTTCTCTGTGCCACTTCCAGGCTTCAGATTGGCATCAAGGGCTACAGAACATCAAGTCCCCAAAATACTCTACAACTCCCACTCCCAGCTCGCCCAACCAAATCATCTCCTTTTTTACTACACTGCTGTGTCAGAAACAACAAAGCAGGTTGGGGCTGCCAGAAGCCAAAAGAAAGGAGAGCATTTTCCTATATTTCCCTCCCAGCTTTTCTGGCAAGGGCTGCACATCATTTATCTTTAAACAGTTTTGCTTTGCTCTGAGTTGACTTTTGAGTTCAAAGAGGCGACAGCTTTGGGGAGAGGAATTTTGTTGCAGTGTGTGTGAAGTGAGAGGATGTTTGTGTAGTACTAGCCTGGCACTAGAGAGGCTGAATTTATTATTTATATTTGTGTTACAACAGTGTATGTCTTTATGAGAGCTTGTGTTGTTCACACTGAGGTAATTCCTGCAATATTCCAAGTATTGCTGCCCTCAGTGAAGTGRTGCAAGCAGCTTTAATGAAAGTTTTGATTGAATTCATGTGGTCAGGGATCCTGGGAGCATCATCACCTTCCTGTCAGAAGCACCTCGAACTGGTCACTCCTGAGCCCACTGGGTGCCCAAACGCTGCTGTGGGTGCTTGTGCGTGGAGAGATGCAGAAATCCCACATTTTTGGCAGGAAAATCCCAAACCAGCAGCTTCACCTGTGCTGTTCTTGTCATTCCTGGAGCAGCAACAATTTCAGGGTGCAGAGGGAAGGGCCATGAACAGGAGGGGGCTACAAGAGGAGTTACTCCAGGGATCCATGCCTGGAACCACACCTGGACTTTTCCTCCTGCTTTTCTCTTGCTCCATCTCCAGAGTGATTTTATAGAGGGACACATTTCATCTCTGGTTTTTAAACGTTGCACTGCAAAGGCAGCACTGGAGAAGCAGCAGGTTCCTGTAGCAAAAGCTGCAGGTTGTTCTTGTCTTCCTGAAACGCACAAATGCGRGGCCTTCCTCAATCCAGGAAATCCAGGGCTTTGTAGTTTATTCCCATTTTGGAATGTTGCTCGTATCTTCCAAAATGCTCAGTTCTGGATTGATACATGGCTTTGCATTCACATCTGAAGCAAAAATTACATCTGAAGTTCAAATCTGAACTCTGTCACAGCGTCCTTAGTTCTGTGCTCAGGTTTTCATTTGCGTTCTGGAATCTATTTCTGAAATGTTTGTGCCATTATAAATTTAGGGAGAAAAACCTGACGTGTGAGTCCCATGTCAGCAGCAATTTGGCCACTTTTGTCAAGAATAAAACCCCCCCGATTAATGATTTTTAAGCATTGCATGTTATGTGCTCAATAAACTCTGCAGCTGCAGAGGTGAAGGCACTCACAATTATAGTGAGAGTAGGAAAATGCCCCTTAATTTACTATTTTGCTTTAAAATGTTTGAAGGATGTTTGGAAAAGCAGAGTTAACATCCTTAAGGCTGCAATCCCCTAAATTTAAAAATGGAGTTAAGTTTCTGCTCCTTGCACTGTCCCACACTTCCCCCACACTCATTCTGTGCTATTCACACTAAGAGATTTAATTTGTAGGGGTTTTTTTCTTTTTAAAGTACAATCTGATGCTAATTTTGCGTTAACAGAAGAAAAAAAAATCATTTCAGCTGATTAAATTAAAATGCATGGTCGTGATTTCATCTTCACTCCGTGCTTGGGATGAAATTCCTGAACTGGGAGGGTGGCTGAGGACAGGGGTGGGACAGAGCTGTGCCCCTGAGAGGGAATCTCTAATTAGACATTCCCAAATCACAATTTATTTCCCTGTTTTCCTTGGGATTCAGCCTTCAGGTGTGCCAGGAAAGTGAGCAGCAGCACCAAGCTTTGCCTGTGGTCAGGAATACCTCCTGCCAAGCAGTTGGTGTTTGGCTTTCCCTAATTCCAGTGATTTAACTCCTGTTCCCTCTGCTCCATAAAACCAAACTGTGTTCCTTGTAAACAGCAGTTCCACTGCTGCTGTGTCCCTCCTGTAATAACCCATCGGTAATGAACTGGAGAAGAAGTCATAAATACCAACTGCTTGTGGAGCTGCCTGCTGCAAGCACAGGAAGGTGGAATGGGTTTGTAGTGCAGCATTCCTGGGACTGGCCAGGAGCTGGGATCTCGGTGACCTGGCCAGAATCATCACCACCATCATCATCATCATCATCATCATCACCACACAAGGAGCCTCCTTAGCCCCAAACTCCACCTCCTCCTCAAGTTCTTCATCTCCTAATCAGAGCCCAAGAACTCAGAATTAAGCAGCTATTTGGTTTAAGCACAAATTTATCCATTTCCTGCAGCCTGCTCATTAAATTTTAACTTTTGAAGTCTTCTCCAAGAGGGCTTGGAGCAGGATTTTCCGTTTGCTGGGATAAATGACCCCTCTCTGGAGATGCTGGGGCTGTGGTGTATTGAAGGGTGATGTTGCACAGGTTCTAAAGCTGGCAAACACCATTATATTTATTGAATTAACCCCTGAACTTGCTTGAGAATAGCTCAAAACACCCGACACAGAGCAGACAGCTTTTTTTGTTTTATAGCCACAGCTTGGGTACAATTTACTTCATTTGTCATCATCTGTAATTATTTTTCTAATGCTGCATCTACTGCAGGGACAATACATGAATTTGAATAAGCTGTGAAAAGCTGCTCATGAGGGGAATAACAATTCAGARGYGTGSAGGTAGTTACTTACACTCATTCATTTATTTTTAAATAGGAGTTTCTTTATCCCCTTTATTTTCAGCCTTTATTATTAATAATGCTGCGGCTTGTCCCCGAGCGCTCCGGGGGGGTGTGAGTTGTGCAGACAGCTGTTAATGGGAGGGCAATTGCTTTCTGTTAACCTGAATTCRCTGAAATGGTGTCACATAACCAGGCAGGAACTGGAGCTGCTCACCTGGGCAGTGGAACTGACATGAGGAACAAACCAAGCTTTCCAGGGAGCTGGAATGGGAGAATGGAGAGCGTGGTAATAAAGTGCTTTAATGGTGGAGTCCCCATCCCTGGAAGCCTTTAAAAAAGGTGTGGATGTGGCACTTGAGGACGTGGTTTAGTGGTGACCATGGTGGTGGTGAATTGGAATCGATGGTCTTAAAGGTCTTTCCCAAACTTAACCATTCTTTGATTAATTTGACCCATCCTGGTCATTTCCTGGTGTGTTACTGGATAATTTCCTGCTCCTCTTGCCATTCCTGCACAGCCTTTCGAACTCTGAGAGGGGTCCCATGACCCCTGGTGTGAAGGGGGCTCCACATGTGCCTCCAGCACCAGGGCTGGTCTGGCAGGACGAGGGGAGATGGTTTTAAACTGGAAGAGGGAAGGTTTGGATTAGGAAAAAATCCCTCCCTGTGAGGGAGGAAAGCTGTGGCTGCCCCTGGCAGTGTCCAAGGCYGGGTTGGATGGGGCTTGGAGCAAYCTGGGATRGTGGAAGRTGTCCCTGCCCATKGAATGGGATGGSATTTAAGGTCCTTGCACCCCAAAGCACTTTGTGATTCCATGATTCTGCTACCCCTTGTCCTCCAGCAGATCCCCAGACCTGCAGCAGCTGCAGAAGCCCAAGTTTTTGGGCAAACCATCTGGTTTCATCCTCATTTTTCTCCTGGTTGGGAAGTTCTGTCAGGAGCTCTGAGCCCAGCCCAGTCTTCCCTTCCTSCTGTCCTTATCCTGCTGTTCCTGAGTTCTCCCTGCCCTGCTGCTGAGCCAGGTTGTTCTCACATCTCCTGCTYGTTTTGCTGTGAGCTCCTGGCAGTGCCTTTCTCTGCTCTCCCAGGTACTGACCTTCGCAGCTGCACCAGATGCCTTTTCTTCCCTTCCTCATAAATCACTTCCTATTCTTTTATCAGGGTTTTTTTTTTTTTCCCTCTTCTCCTTTCTGCCGAGTGCAGGGCTTTATTTTCCAGCTGTCAGCACTTATCTGAAGTGTACCAATGTCACTCCCCCTGAAATGCTGCCAGGTGGGGACAGAACTTCCTTGTCACCTGCTGATCTCTTCACAGAAGTATCTCTCTACACAGATTTATCTCCACTATTTAAGATCTCTCATCTCAGCTTCTGCATTTAGGAGAAACTCAACACTTCTTGTATTGCTGTGGCCTACAGAAGTTTTGTTTTGTAGTTGGATTTTGCAGTTCTTGTTCTTCATGAAGGAGAGACCGGGGTGGTGAAATAGGATAGAAAAGCGTTTATCCAGAGGGATATTCCGTGCAGGAATCTGCACTTGGAGCAGATCAGAGCTGGGGAACTCTCTATCCCCAACTCTCCTATTTTCCCACTGAAATTCATGAAAGAATTATGTGATTTCTTCTTTTCTGTCTATAACAAATATTCCCTCAGTCTCACAGGACTGAGCTGCACTCCTCAATCGGTGCTTTGGGCAAACTCACTTTCCCTTCCAAATCCTTGTGGCTGCACCGAAAGGAAAATAAAGGAATTTTGTAAATATCATTCACTGAATTTGGGTTTTTTTTATATCCCATTCATCTGATGCTGTGTATTGGACAGTGGAAATGTGGAGCGTGCAATGCAATTAAGAAAGAATACAGTTCATTAAAATCCACCAAAAAGCTCTGGATTTTGGGATTGGCTCAAATGAGCATCTTGAACCAGGCCCAAGGAGCAATCCCGTGTTTCAGCCCAGCCAGCAACATCCTTTGGAAATGTTCTTGGACAGAACCACACCAGCAGTGATGATGGGAAGCTTTACTGGTACAAATTTGCTAAATACAGAATTAGGAGGGCTCTTCCTAAAAGCTGGCGAGTCTCTTCCTAGAGAACGAGGGGATATTTGGGTTTAGTGGCAAAAGAAACAAAGCTGGAAGAAAATCCTTCACGGAGTGCTCAGGGAGGCGTTGTGTGAGGAGCAGCGCCGTGCGATTGTTCACACGGAATTTGGCCCATCCAAGGGCAATCCTTGGCCACGTTTTTGGGGTGTAATGTCAGTGCCATGGGAACGTGGTGGGAAGGAGCAGGACCGTCCCTGTCGAGGGTAATTGGTGTTAAATCGAGTTTGTCTCGCATCTGTGTGGGAAAACAGCGTGGCCAAGGAGTGTTTTTGGAACAAAAGGGTGGCCACGGGGCTTTCCTTGGTGTTTTATCAATTTTATCAGGTCCCATTCCTGTTTTCCTATGTCCCTTCTTCTCCCAAACCACCTGGATTTTAAGAAGTCTTGGTTTTTTAATCATTTGTCACTCATTCTTTCAAACTTACATCAACATTCCTTTATTTGATGCGTTCAGCATCTGTTTCCCCAAGTCCCATCCCTGTCTCCGGGTGTTTGTAAGATTTTGATGTGAGTGGGATGAGAAAACCTACCCCAGGCTGGATCGTGGACCAGGAATTTTCGTGGCTTGAATGTTATTCCAACTTTTATCCTGGCAGCTTGCACGCAGAGCGTGCGTTTTGCACATCAGGACACAATAATCCCCTTTGCAAGGGCAGAATTCACAAACATCCTGTCCGCTTGTGCGGCGGCACCGCTTCCAAAAACGCCTCCTGAAATAATCCTGAGAGGGACACATCAAAGAGGGACCTTGTCAAAATTTCCCCCCCCCCTAAAATAAACCTGCAGACAAAGCCCTGGATAGGATGTTGGAGTTAATAATATTTTGTGTTGCTTCCTTGAAGAAGGAGCTGTGAACTTCAAGGTTTGTTGTGTATTTATAAAGCATTTTTCCTCTCAGTGGTTTCAGCACTGTGGGGTTTAATTTGATTTATGAGTTCTAGTTAAGGTGGGCTGGCTTTTCCTTCCCTTCTGCATCTACATACCTGCAGTGGTGAAAAATTAATTAAATTATGCTGCCCATAGTGATGACACTATTCCCTGGAATGGGATACCACCAGGAATGGGGTTTAGAAACATAATCATTATCATATTTATAATTTAGATAATAATATTATATAATTTAATATAACCATTATAATATTTATAATTTTATTTAAAATTATGATATTTATCATTTAGAAATTATATATAAATTATGCCCATAATTGATCATGTTCTATACAAGAAAATGAGATTTTTTTCCCTCTGTTTATTGAGCTTTAGGAATAGGTCAGATATCCTGTTCTGCTCAGGCCATTGCTCTGTAGCTTCCTTCAATTTTCCTTCACTTCCAAGGCATTTTTTAATCCATTTTTTTCCCAGGAAACCTCAGTGCAAACAGTTGCTCTGATTTAAATGCTTCGTGTCCTTGGTTCTGTGTTTCTGTGACCTGGCTGAGCTCTTTCATTCTGCAGAAGGAGGCAGAGCAGCAGCAGAGCTCCAGGTTTTACCCTGCCGCCCCGAGCGGTGCCACACAGCCTTCAGGCACGCCAAAATACGCTATTTTTAAACCCAAGATAATGCTTTGAAGTATTTATTCCAGCCAGAAAAGGCACTGGGATCAGCACAAACTGTATTTTATTTATGCCACAGGTACGAAATGGAACCTTGTGCTCAGAGATTGTGCCTTGCAGAGAWTTAGGCCTGGAAATGGGAATACTTTGATTTTTTTTTTCCTGCTTAGCCATTCCTTGGCTAAAGGAGTTTTTAGTTTCTGCGTTGGTTTGGTGCAAAGGAATAATTGGTGCTGGGGTGAATTATTTGGGGCATTAATGCAGATTTCAACTGGTCACTTTTCCAGCTGTCAGCACATCTGGCAGATTTATATTTATTATATATACATATTTCTATATTATATATAGAAATATAAAAATATATATTATATGTTAGTATATATTATGTTTATTTTAGAGTATATTACGTATTATATAATATATATTTTATATTATTTATAATATATTATAAATTATATAAAATATATTTTATATATTTCATATATCATTTATTATATATTATATAAAATTATATTTTATATATTTCATATATATTTTTATATATGTCTAGATATAGATAGATAGATATTTATATGTATATGTTTTATATATTCCAGTGGTGGAAACTGGGAGGAAAAAAACCTCTCTCCTTCCCTCTCCCAGTGCCCCACAAAGCAGAAACTTCCRAGTTTGCATCCCCTGGTTTTCCCCCTGGGATTGCTGCAGTTGATCACGACCAAAAAACATTAGAAGGTTCCAGAAAAAAAGTGGTGGAAATATGGAGGGAAAGCTTTTCCTTCCCTTTTTTCTGGTTGCAACATTTGGTGTTTGATTAAAAACTCAAAATCTGGCGTCTTCTTTTCTGCAAAGCACCTGGGATTGGAAGGGGCACAGTGAAGCACGAAAGGTGCGATGGATCCCGAATTCCCTGTGGGATTTCCAGCTCGTGGCACTTTCTAGATGAATACTCAGACAAATTGCACGGAAATGATTTTATTAGAAGCCTTTCAAAGCTACAAACGTGGCAGTCCTTGTGGAAGGGAGCAGCCTGCAGGTTATTTTGGCGATATTTGGTAAGGGAAAACCAGATTTTTCTCGTAATTGCTTTCGCTCTGAAAACCCACGATGCTAAATCACTAAGAGATGGTGTTTGAGTGGGTTTCTAGCACGGTTTCTAAGAGAAAATCAGATTATTTCTTGGCCACCTACCTATGCAAACATTTTAACAGCTCTTTGGCTTGACCCTGCAGTTAGATATTTTACTTTACATAATTCCTGTGAGCACGGAGAAAGGCCAAAGAGAAAACCACAGGAATCAGCGGGAAAAAGCATTTTCCCTCAAGCACGTCCTACTGATGCATGTAAAGTACAATTTTCAAAGATTTTAGGGAGTTTTATTCCGCCTCTCTCGTATTCCCTAAAAGTGGAACTCRTGGGGTGCTCAGAGTTTGGGTTTCAGGCRCAGCTGAGCTTCACTGTTTTATTTATTCTCTATTTATTTAATATATTCAAGAACCACAGAATCATTTAGGTTGGAAAAGACCTCAAAGATCATCAAGACCAACCATATTTAGCAGATCATAAAGCCCCAAAATCTATAAAATACTTATCTATAAATATATAAATATTTATCTATAAATATATATACCTATATATTTGTATATAATATATAATCTATAATACATTATAGATTATATTTTTTTATATTTTATTCTTTTATATATATTTRTATGTTATTTTTATAGGTGTCTATATTTATACATGTATCTTTATATAAATATTTATAATACGTATAGAATTCGGTAAAATTTTATAAAATAAAATTAATATTCTAAATGTCTCATTATGCAGGAAAAAAACACAGTGAGAACAAAGTGAGGTTGGGTAGCAGAGTTTGGGCCCTGCTGGAAAGCTGAGGCCTTAAATTCAGAGTTTTTAAGGAGAATAAAAGGGRATGCTCAAGGAAAGGATGCCAAATAACTGGGATTGGGGGAGGAATGGCAGTGGGAAAGCTGTGCAGAGAGGCCAAGGGCAAAAGCACGGCAATGAGAAGTAAAAATAGCACGATAAAGATCATTCTGGTACCAAAAAATAGCCTGTAGCTCCTCGTGTGCATGTGAAACTCCACTAGTGACCAAAATAACCTCCATGGAAAAGAAATCCAGGATGTTTCCCCAGCAGCTCTGCAGAGCATCCCTGTACGGATGGCAGTGAGGAAGCATCTCCTGGTGAAACAGCTTTTTACCCATAAAACCAAGCTAAACTCCATTTTATTTCTCACTTTGATTGCTGGTGTTGAATATTTCAGTTTTTCAGGTAGTTTAATCTGCGGTTCTTTAAAAATAAAATATTCCCTTGTGTCCAGTGCRAACATTCATTGCGTAATTTTGTGTTTGGATTCATTCACCCCCTGATCTCCACCTGATTTCCAGGCAGCAGAGTTTATTGCAAAGCTTTAGAAAACCAGATTAGAATATTATTTTAAGTGTCAGGGAACATCAAGCCTTTTACCATGATTTCCTGCAGTCATCGCTCTTGCAAATTTGATTTCCTACTTCACTAAAATCCACTTTATGGAAATACTGCATCCACGTGAGGGGGAAAGGGAGTTCATGGACTCCGAAATTGAGATAAGGAGTTCAGAAATAGCCCTGATTCAATTTTCCTGGGCTTTTTGCTCACGTGTTTTGTTCTGGTGGAGCCTCTTAGGTGGGAAATGAAATGAAATGTTTCCTTAAAGCAGCGTTTTCGCCTCCCAGAGCAGCCACATGCGTTTGGTTCAGCTCATCCCATTCATTTGCTCCCAGATTTCCCTCCCAGGACATTTTGGGGTCCATACAGGAGTCTCAGCAGCTCCTTAAGGTGACTCTCGCTCTCAGCGTTTATTTTGCAGGGGATTTTCTCCTTCCTAGAACGGGATGGAATAAAAATAGCCAGGATTCAATCCCAAGGCCAAGCAAGGCAATGTAATCTGGTTTTGAGCTGCTGAGCTGGCACCAGCTCCTGGGCAGGGATGGGCTCCGGGCTTTTCCTGGGGCTTTGCAGCTGGAAAAGCCACCTGGAACTCCGAGTTCCTTCCTGAGTCCGGATCAGTGCTCTTATCAGCACTCATCCCAACCCAAGAGGCTTTTCTCCAAAACCAGGGAATGACAGGCTCCGTGCAGGGATTTAATTCCTGTCAGGGCACCAAGCGGTGCCAGGGCCTGGGATTTGCCAGCAGGAACCTCCCAGGAGCTGCTGCTGATGCTGGAGCAGCTGCAGGAACTTCTCAGCCATGATTTTCCTTCTCTTTGGGAAAATGGGAATGCTTTTTTACGGAACTGGAGGCCGGTGCGTGGATTCGGACACTCCAAAAGGCCCCGCTGTGGTTGAGGCTCTGAAGGGAGGCTGTCCATGGTTAGCACCTCGAGCACCTCTCCCTTCTTTTGGCCTCTTAGCAAAGCTCTTAAAGGTCTCTCCCAAAATTCCCTTTCCTTTACCCAGCTCCTTGGTGGTCAGACTTCCCTTTTGTCCCTTTTCCTCCCTGCACAGACTTTCTCCCTGAGAAATGTCATTATTTGGCTGTACCACCGTGTTGGCTCCAAAATAAATTTCTCACTCCTGTACACACCAGGTTTTTTCCCCCTCAGCGTTTCCTGCTGGTATTTTATTTGTCTCTATTTAGCTGAGTTTCTGTCACACCCACAACATTCCCAAATCCTGTTTTTACCCTTTTTTTTTTGCTCGGTGTTGGCAGCATTTCTTTGAACCTTACGATTCTCTCAGATGTTGTTTTCTCATTCCCTGTTTGTGTCCCGCCGTCGGTCGTCAGGAAACAAACCCACTTTTTTGGGGTGGAAAGCTGTGATTCCACGGTTTCCTGCCCGAAACGATTTTCTCACATTTTTTTGTCCCGATGTTTTGAGACACTTCAAGCTGTCGAGATTTTTCCATTCTGCTCTGCTCCTTTGGTTTCACCACAGTCCATCCCTTTAGAGTTTACTGCTCAAAGTGTTGCTGGAGAAGCTGGGAATAAATGTGGATGACAGCGGGAAGGGTGAGCCAGGAGCTGGGATCGTGCAGTGCCTGGAGGGAATGGGTTGTGTAGGTGGATTTAAAAGCAGCTGCACCTGGAGATGATGTTTAGACAGGGAGGTTTAGACATGGTTTAGTGATCAGGGGAAGTAAACAGAGCTCAGGCAGAGATAACACCTTGGAGTCATCATTCTGAGAGTAATCCTGGAGTTCTCTGGGATAAGAGGATGAGAGGAGGGCTTGGAGAGAGGATTAAGAGCGATGCTCCCACTGCTTCATCCTGCAGCACTGCRGGGATGTCCCCAGAGCTGCCTGGCTTGGGTTGGAGTCCAGAAAGCTCTGGAGAGTCAACATTGGGAAGTCATCAGCTGATTCCTGGGAGTGGGACTCAGCCCTGGTCCTTGCCCTGGACAGCTGTTAGGAAACTCTCTGGAAAATAACAGGTGGAGTGGGAATAGGTCTGTGGAAAAGATCCYGGTGGAATAATGAGCAGCAGGGGGAAAAATCCCCAGAGAGTTCATCCATCCTGAGAGGTAACACCAAAGTGAGGGAACAGCACCAGGGCGAGGGACAGAGCACGGCACAAAAGGGCCCAGGTGCCAGAGACTTTGGGGGAAAATACTGATGATTTTGGGAAATARTAAATCAATATCTGAGGGACAGCAAAACATTGATTTGGTACCAGCCCTGTTTTGCTGAGAAATAAACTTGATCTCCCCAGCTTCCAGCTCTACACTTCACAGGCTGACGRAGAGCTGGCTCAGGGAAACCTGAGGAATTCATTCCCAAGGTGTTTCTGTGGGATTTGGGAATGAAGGCTGTGAGGGGAGCAGTTTGTTAGCCCTGTTAATGTGGTTCCCAGGGAGCAGGRTCCGAGTGCCTGGGATCAGGGGGCTGGAGCAGCGTTCCAGCTCCCAGGGCACTGCCAGCACTTGTTCACCACCACGGGATGAAAGCCCGACCAGCCCCTGGGATATCTTGGGTTTCTCTGAATTTCAAACCTGTTTTTCTTCAGAAACGTTGGCTCAGGTTTGCTTAAATTTCTGTTTAAGCTCCTGGAAGTGAAAGGTTGAATATTTTTGGGAACGTTGCCAAAATATTAAGCTCTGCTGCGTAAGTTGTTTCGCTCCACGCTCCCGATATAAGATATTTRCTTTTTGTTGTCTCAAGGCTTGCCATGAAATCTGAAAACTCCAGGCTGTGTCACTTTAATATACAAACACTCCAAGCAATACAAAAGCCTTAAAATCAAAGCTGTGCTGTTATCTCTTCAGAGCAGGAGCTTTTTCAAGGAGCTTSTAATGCGGAAGCAGAATCACTTCCCAGTTGCTGCTTTGAAGTTTTTATGGTGTGCTATCATGGACCTTTAATCCGTGCTGGGGCTGCTCTTAAAAATAGGAGGAAATTGCAGAGTGAAGCAGTAAAGGGAAAGGAACTGCTTGAACATTTAATCAGCCTCACTTGATAGAGGGGCTGGTGCTGTCCCAGTGAGAGGAAACCTGGTCATGGCTGGCACTTGGAGTGTGGTGCTGCTGGAATGGCCCTGTTAGGGTGCAGGGCGGCCTGGTGATGTTTAAAGATATAAATAAAGGTATAAAATAAAGATATAAAGATATAAAATCTGCGAAATGATGACTGCAGCACTCTCTAATGTCACCCAGAGTGTCTGTGGGTGAGATCTCAGCTCGTGGCAGGCTCAGCCTGTCCTGAAGTTACTTTTCCCCCCTCAGCTGGATAATTCCCTGCTCAGCCCCCCATTCTCCATCCATTCAGTGATGAAAATAGCTGGAAACCTCCTTGACCTTCTGCCTTGTTAATAAGTGCAATTAACAACCCGTGTCCTAACGAGCTAGAGAAACAAAGTGACTGTGTACCATCTTCTTTCACTAAACTGTGTTTCAGGAAAATGGCCTGTAAATGGCCACTTACATTTCCCTGGCATTGAATCACTGAGGCAGGAAAAGACTTCCAAGACCATCGAGTCCAACCCGTGCCCGATCCCCACCTTGTCACCAGCCCAGAGCACYGAGTGCCACCTCCAGGTGCTCTTTGAACACAATTGGTGTCATCTTTCCTTTTTCTGACTATTCCACTTCACTCACTCTTCTCCCTTTCCTGAGTCTCTCCCTTCTTTTCTCCTACATCTGCCTCCTTCCTCCTTGTTTTCCCATCTTTTTCAATTTGGTGTGATTTGGCCGCTCATGAACTTGAGGAATGTGAACAAAAACGCCTCCAAACCTGCTCCCCACGTGCCTTTGGGCTCAATAACCAGAGATGTGCTGATCACACAGGCGGGAGAAATCCCTTTTTTATTCTTTCACATGGAYATTTTTAGAGGGAAGAAGGAATAACATCCAGGCATTGGTGTTTGTCTTAACTGGGGCCTGATTTATGCCTCTCCTTCTCTCAAGGGTACAGCTCTCCGTGTTTATGTAGTGAAATGGCTCTAGAAAATGAACAGGCTTCGGAAACTATTTATGGATTCGAATTGGCTGCTTTTCTATTTAATGAAGTCCCTGTCTTTGAGCCTGTGCCATTTAATTAAGTGGTCTATGTAATTACTCTCTGCCATCAATTCTGTCCACTCTGGAAGGTTTGTCTCTTCTTCCTGAAGGAGGTGTTTTACTTCATGGGAGTTTCTGGGTCCTTCAGCTCAGGAGAAGAAACTGCAGATGAATTCCAAGGCAGTCACTCTGTAGCAGGGTGGGCTGAGCTCAGTGGCTGAGATCCTGCTGTGGCCATCCTTTATTCCCTCAGTCACTGATGTCCCTGAATGTTCTCTGATTCCTCCTGTGTTTAGGAAGGGGAGCTGTGATCCAGGCTGTGCACTACAGCCACAGCATCTCTGCCCTCAGAGCCTTCACGTCCTCACCTCTCTGACCTGGTAACTCCTCTGAGGGCAAGTTTCCTTCTCTGGCAAAAACCCTTTTAAAAATAATTCTCCCTTTTCGTTATTGTTTTSTTAAACCCTCAGATATTCTGTTGATTCTCAGATTCCAGGTGTAACAAGCAGGCAGGGTTTTCCATTAACAATTCCCTAATAACCTCACCACAATCAATCATTATTACCCCACTATTTATACATCCTGCGATTCCAGGAGCCTTTTTAAGCACTAAGTTGTGCCACAATCTCAGGTTTCAGCTGCTTATCACCCACATGATCACAAAAATCTCTTTTCCTGGCAGCCTGGTGTTGCAGGAGCACACAGAGAGGAGACAAAAGTTTGCTTTATTCCGGATTAGTTTTACAGGGAGCGGGAATGCGGCGCTTTCCTGGCTGGCTCCAGCTCATTATTTGGATCAATACAGTGGATTTTTCAAACCCAAAAGGAGGAGAGGATCTAAGGAAATAACCATCATTACACTGAACCAGAGCTCATTGAAACTCCAAGTTGTTCCCCTCAGAAATTTTAATTTCTGAAGGAAAATGTCACCGGGCCCCTTTTCCCTGTTAACTCTTTGTGTGCAGGGTTTGTCCCAGCTCTGGGAGGGACAGAGGAGAATCCAGCTGGGACAAGTCTCAGCTGTGTCTCCATTCCTGGATCCCTCTGGAAGAGCTACTGGGATGAACCCCGAGGCTCCACAGCTCCTCTTTTTCACCCTGGAAAGTTTTATCTCCATCTCACCTCCTCCTCCTCACAGCTTTGGATGTAACACGAGGCTAATTATTAACGGGATTTCTTAATAGGGAATTCTTTAAGGTCAGACTTAAACGGCAGCTTAAGGATTGTTTCCAGCATTAGATTTACCCCATTTAGGAAAAGCCTTATCAGGACAGGACTTGGCTCCAGGGGACAACATCTGGCCACAGCTCCTGCTCCAGGAGCCTGCCTGGTTCCCTCAGGGGGTTTATGGCTGAGGAAGGCAAAGTGATAATATTTTATACATTGGCACCCTGCTGTTACTTGAAAATTCCTGTGTGTTTCCTTCTTGCTGAGCTTTGGAGTTGTGCTGGATGGAATCACAGAAATATTCCATTTAGGGGTGCTAGGAAGAGCGGGAGACAGGTTTGTGACCAGATGGTTGAACCTTGGTGAAATTCTAAGCAGGTGAAAATAGAGCTTTTTTTTGGTCTCCCGTGTAACTCACCCAGACTGAATCTTTCCAGTTCTTGATTCCTGCTTGGCACAAAGCGATGTCTCTAAATCAGGAGAGACCATTTAGACTAAAATAATTCCACTCCTCTCCCTCAGTGCTTGGAGGGAGAGAACAATGGCAAAGAAAGATGAATGCTTCTTGCTATTTAATTGAGTCTAATAGGCTATAAATACATTTTTTCCCTCAACTCCAGGAGCAGAATGAAAGGCTTCTGGTAAAACTGGTTTTTCACTAAAAGAAACCCTGCTCTTTGGAAAAGCTTCTGCACAGAGACACCTGTGGAAATCCCCTGGAGTAGTTTTAAGGCATTTTAATTCCTAATAAAAGCTTTCATTTCAGGGGCTGCACTGATGCAGGGTTCCAGGCACGGAGTTGGAAATGTCATTTAAAGTCGAGTCATTTTGCAAACCCCGTATTTTTTATTTCACCCTCAATGTTGAACTTGATGAGCTCAGTAAAATCCCAAACGCTGCATTTTGCTGTATCAAAAGAGGCTCCCAAAAACAGCACCTGTGTAAGCTCAGTGGGTTTATGACACTCTGCCCATTGTTTTGGGGGTTCTTGCTCTTTCTCTCACTGCTGCTTGTTTATGCCAGCATGAAAAAGGATCCCCTTTGCTTAGATTTGATTACAGGGATGTAAGAAAATGTTTCAGTTCCTCCTGGTTGGGTGAAATGTTCCTGGCAGGCCTTCAGCTGCARTCCCTGCTCTGTACACCTTGATATTTAGTAAATAAATGGTAATTTGGGACCCAGATTCTTCTGCATTGCTACCTGGTAATGGCCAAGTCTTTTCAGGCATTTTAAAACCTTTTTTTGACAGACCTTCATTTCATATTCAGCTCATCTCTGTTAATAGTTCCACCCAATTAGCATCAAAATCAGGTGAAATCCTGACATCCCTATTTTTTTTCAGTGCTTCAATCACACATATTTTGCTTTTTGCCATTGACTAAATCGTGCCCTTTGGTAAATTCAAATATTAGTCAAACATTAACGTCCTTTCCCTATGGCCATGTGGGTGTTTGTCAGAATTATTGCTGCTCTTGTGTGTCTGTGCTCGTGCATCTTCCAGGATTTATGGAATCCATCACCTTTAAACCAGCTCCAGCTCCCTGTTTGTCAGAGCTAACGGGAATTTTATCAAACGACTGCTTCGTGCCTCATTTTCACTTTAATTTCCCCACTAATCTTAATTTTTCTCCTAAAAGAGGCATGGGTAATAATTGACTTTCTAATTAAGATTCAGAGTTTGTGTCTGTGCATGTGCAATTTTAGTGCTGATGCTTTTCTTTTAGCTCCAGGAATAATTCTTTTACTCTCATCGTTCCTAATATTCTTAATTTTGGGGGTATATATGTGGTTGTCAGAACAAATATTCAAGGTGGAGTAACCCAGCCCAGTTGGGATTTGGTGTTTCCACGGATGGTGACTCCACAGCCTCTCCAGGCACCCTGTGTTTGACCAGGAAAAAAAGGCTTTCATTTAAGTTTCAGTGGAATTTCCTGCATTTCAGTCTATTGAGGATAACGAGAAACAGAAATTGTTGAGTTGGTGTGTTCACATGGAAAATTATCCTGTGACTCCTCTGATCTTTGATGGGATTATCGATAATTAATTGATAAATCCCRAGGAATTGCACTCATTTTCTGGGGGAGCACATGCAAATAACTTGCAATTAATAAAGCCAAGCACAAATCTGAGTATCTGATACGGCACAGTGTGGTCCTAAAAGAAGATTTAGGGGCTCCATGAGCTCCCAGGGCAATGGTGAGCCCAAAAATGGACAGAATTCATGAAAGCAAGGAGGTGGTTTTGGTGTTAATTACTGGTTCTGGTGTTGATTACCAGTTGGGGTGTTAATAAATCTTCCTCCACCTCCTTGCTGCGGTGATTCCCCCTGAAGATGCAGGCTGGCAAACGGGAGCGTTCCAAGGAGAAGCCCGTGAGCGGCTGGCAGGGTTCCAGGGGGAGCAGGGAGATGYGTCAGGGACTGATGGAAGGAATTCCGGCTGCTCTGCTCCTCGGTGATGGATAATGGGGTGCTTGGATCCGTGGATTCGCCCGAGGAAGGGGAATGTAGGTGAGAGGGATTTCMCTGGAAGTCCCAGCTAACAGCGGGCTCGGGCTGGGGATAACGGGAATGTTTCCTGTGGAGCGGGAATCCATCCTCTCGCAGCACGGATAATTCGCTTCCAGGGGCTGGGGAAGATTCTGTCTGGGAATATTCTCCCATTTCCCAAAACGACTTCTTCRTTCAGAGAGTGAGACAGGGAGGTGCTGTGGTCCCGAGTGGAGGTGCCAGACRAGATCATTATAATGATGGCCCTTGCCTTGATGAAATGAACCTTTTAATTGGACCCCCAGCTTCCAGAACATTCCTCGTGGCTCTGCCAAAGCAGTGGGGACAGATCCGTGTCTGTGCCTTGTCCTCCCTCACCTGCAGCTTTACTCCACCACACARAGCACGGCTTGGTTCGTTTCCATTCGTTAATTAAAAGCAGCCATTAAAAACACGGCTCGTACAAGGGTTTCATGAACCAGTCACTCCCTGGAAAATGGAAGATAATTGGGTTTTCACTGATTGTCACCTGKGCTGCTCCGTGCCCGGCTGCAGTGATGCCTTTTCCTGGCCTTAAAATCAAGAGGCAAACACGGTTAGAAGGGAAAAAGGGATTTTACCTTGGTGTTTATTTTAAGGATCCTTAGGTGCACCACGTCCAGGTCGAGTGCACCTCCATGCACACCGCAATGCACACCCAGGATAGATCTGGTATCTCATTATAGGTGTTACTAATTAGCATATCTATCAAAGATTCCCCAATGAGAGGCTCTAATGAGCCCCCCTCCCCAAGGAACCTTCCCCTGGATGGTTCTATCTCAGTTTACAAAATGTGTCCTGCAGAGGACCTTGGGCTCTGGGGCACTCTGATCCCTAACTACAAAACCYCTAAAATGTTGAGTCTCCTGGCTTGACAAACAAGGCCAAGAATGTCGGCAAAAAGCACTRAGAATACAGAAGTTGTAAAAAGGTGTAAAAGGGGTTTAAAAGAAAAGGCAAAAAATCCTCATGGCACCTCRGGAGTGTCACGTGCGTGTCCCTGCGGTGTCACCCTGTGACTGCTGGGGGCAGGGAGAACAGGACGTGTCATTTTCCAGCCCAAATCTTGTTGGCTTCCGTGCTCCTCGTTCCAGGACACTTCAATAATTCTCCTCAAGCAGCGAGTGACAGGGGCTGTTTTAAGGGCTGAGCTAAAACGTGTCATTCGGARCCATAAATCATCCTATTTTTATTTTTACCCACGTGGGGACGTGGTTCTCAGCCTTGCTGGGAGCCAGAGATCCACGCACAGGCTGTGCCAGCGGAGATCAAGCTCTGTGTGCTCCGAGCAAAGCCCAGATTCCAGATGGCTTTTCCTTCCCRTTTCACGGAGCCCAGTCCTCACTGGGCAATTCATTATTTTCCACAGCTGAAGCAGCTGTGGATTACTGTAATTATGGATTTAATATATCTCTGACAATCYGGGGTGAATACTAATTTGAACTTTAGCCATCTCCTTGGAATCAGGTTAATTTCCTCGTTACTAAAGCGTGTCTGATGAAGTSAAGATGTTTGTGAGCTGATGTTTGGCCTGCTATGGAAATAACAGTGTGTGGACTGCAAAATAATAGTGATGGTTTTGGTGTCTGGTGTTGCTGAAAGTCCCAGCAGAGAATTTCTGAGCTCCTCAAACATTTTCAGCTCCTAACTTCTTTTTAAATTGGGAACTGGGCTTTCCTAGGATACATATTGATCAATTAATGTTTATTTCGAGGGAAAAAGGTACTTTTAAATAAAAATAATAGGCTAAAGGCACCAAAATTTGGGATTAAAGGACAAAAATTCTGTTGGCATGTTTGTCCTTAAATAGTTCCTTGCTTTAGAGGGCAAACTGTTTGTCCTGGTGCCATTTGTGGATCTTGCATTATCCCCTGGAGAGCAGATTATGTTTTGCTCTCATATGTTTTCCCTTGGAATGACTATTCATAGCTCCATGTCCTTATTCCAAGAGGTTTGCCTCAGCAAAATCCCACTGGCTTCAGGGGAGCTGTTCCTGCTGGTGRAGGACGAGCAGCTGATCCGAAATACCAAGGGTGGGATGGGAGAGGAGCGTGAATTTCCCTGGAATCAGCAGAATTTGGGGATCTGACTCCATCCCCGCCAGCCCTTCCTGTGTGAAGAGCTTGAGGAGGTGATTTGTCTGCCATAAGTTTGGCTCCCAGGGAGGCAGGAATCCAAGGAATATTCTTTAGCCACTTCCAGGGCATCAGCATGCCAAGAAACAGCTCTTGGAATGGCAGTAAAACGGGAATAAATCCTCGCTGTGTTCGAGCAGGGGAATGTGCTCATCTGCTTGTCCTGGTTCAGCTGGAAGATCTCTGCCAGGATGACTGGATCAGGGAAAGGTGCACTTCCAGGTCCTTTATTTAATCTGGGATGGGACTTTTTTAACCTCGGAATCGTAATTTATGTATTTATGTCAATGTACAGCTATTCCTGCACTGTCCTTTTTGGAAGGGAACAGGAAAGCCTTAGGGAATTGCTACGAAAATTCACTGATGGACTTCCTGGAATACAGTTCTTGTCCACAGCCTCATTATTCCGTGGTTTTTACTTTCCCAGGGAGAGATGTTTAATAAGTTAAGTGCACTTTTCTTAGAATAATGAATCATGTGRGTGGATTTGGGCTTTTTTTTAAATAAAAAGATGCAAGTCCAAAACCTTGTATTTAAAAGCATTTCTGCTAAGGAGCGCTGGTCTGAGATGTGGGCTGTGAAATTCCAAATGGGATCATCGTGGATTTCAAACAGCACCTCAGGCTGGAATCTTTTCCATGATTTTCCATCTTTTTCATGAAGGATTGGGTCAGAGTGGGTGGGATGGTGACAGTGACAGTCACCCCCACCCTGGGAACACCTTTGTGTCCAGAGGGCCCTGGAGAGGGATCTTAATCCCTGCAGATTCTCTGACATGTGCTGGGATTCAGCACCCTGATTTCCATGGAAGGCTTTCCCGGGGATCCTGAGGCTCAGGAGGACAGCGGGAAGGATTTGTCTGGAGTGATTTGTGCAACTGAGGGGTTCCATCCAGCACAGGGTTTTTATTGGGATGAGCACAGAGTTTGCTCCTGAGGCTGCAGAGGGCAGGAATGGGATCGGCAGCTCCCCCAACACCCTGAGGAAGCACTTTGCTCCCTGTGCCTTCCAAACCTCGGGTTTTTCCTGGGCATATGTGGACACTGAAAAGCTTTAGCAGAGAGATTTTCCAGCTCTCTGCAGCATTTTGTGAGAGTTCTGTCTTTCCCATGCAAGTAAGACAAAACAATGTCACAGTTTTGTAAACTTCTTGCAGCTGCAGGTTGTTTTGCAGGATTGTTATGGTTCTAACTAGAAAAACATTCAGAGATGGGTGTCTTAGAACTTGGCCAATCCCCTTGGGGGGTGGATGGCAAAAAACCAATTACCTTATGCCACTTAATGCACTTTGCGAACTAACATAGAAAAGCCTTCTGAGAATTCATTAAAATCATCACCCATCTATCCCTGAGCCTGGACTTCGTGTCATTTCTCTACTCATCCGTGGGGAAAACAGTGACAGGCGTAGGAACCATCGGATCCCATATCCCGGTTTCCGGGCATCGCCCTTACACCGACTGCTCTGTAACTCCACCTCTCTCCCCTTAGGTCGTTTTAAAAGCGCCCTTCCCAAGCAGCAGCTCCCCATCCCCTGGGAATTCCCAAACACAGAGGTCCTTAAGGAGATTTTTTCAGCCCATTACCTGCGTGTTCCCGGGTGGATTTCAGCTGCCCCAGCCAGCTGGAAAATACCTCATCTTTACAAGCACTTCCCGACCTGTTCCTGCGCTGTTCTGCCTGGAGATTCTGGTTCTTTGCCTGGGATTTAGCTGCCAGCGAAGGCAGCAGGGGACAGGTGGTGACTCAAGGGAAAGCTAATGAGGAGTTTAGTACAGAGAGACATTAAATCCTGGAGCTTTTAGGCCATCACCTGTCAATAGCTCCTCTGCTCAGCAGTGCAGCAACGTTTTCCCTGGGTTTTCCTTGTTCCAAATGGATTTGTGGAACCTTTCCTCACTGCTTTTGCTCCAAGTAATTTTTTCCTTCCGTTTCCATTTGTTTCTGTGTTCATATTCATTCATTCCTGGGTATGTTGTGACTGTGTAGATGTGTCCTKGAGTSTGAGATCACGGAGCAGCTCAGGGCTTCACCAGGTTAATCCTGGGCTTTTTCTGCACCAGGACACTTTTCACTCACATTTCCCTAAAGTTTCCTCCCAAACCCTTCTTTGACTTGCAGCTTTGGACCTTTTGCACTGTCAGGCCTCAGAAATCTTTGTGTCCTTCCTTTGACTCTAAAGATCATCGGGTTCCACCCCCTGCCATGGGCACGGACACCTTCCACTATCCCAGCTTGCTCCAAGCCCCATCCAACCTGGATTTGAACATTTCCAGGGATGGGGCATCATCTCTGAAGGAGGAGACTTGTGGTGATCCACAGGAAAGCTGTGGAAAGGAGGGGCAGCGGGATCTTGGTGTGTCTTGAAATCTGTCACTGGTTTAGGGCCTGCACCAGGAATGCCACACTCTGCCCTGGATCCTGTATTTCCCCTGGATCCTGTATTTGCCCTGGATCCTGTATTTGCCCTGGATCCTGTGTTTCCCCTGGATCCTGTGTTTCCCCTGCTCCCTGAATGTCTGCAGCAGCTGGGAAGGCAGAATGAACTCTCTCAAGCACACGAATATCAGAAATTTGTGGTGTCCCCCCTGTCCCTGTAAATCAGGGGCTCGGTGCCACGGTGGGGCTGAGGCAGTAAAGTCTCCACGCTCGGTGTGTTAATTGGAAGTGTTGATAAATAATGGCTGCTCCAGCTAATTGGATCCCTCAGAGCTTCCCAGGCCATGTCCTGACCTTCCCATGGCTCTTGTTTTCCACTCTGGCTTTTCACGGGGCCGTGGAGCCGTTTAACACTCGGTGTCTTCATTAAATTAATTGAGTTTGGTCACGGAGCGCTCGGGTCACTCCTTGTCCCCATGTGTGCCCACACAGGGGGAGCTCCTCCATTTGTGTGGAAAGCCAGGGAATTGGGGATGCTCTGCCTCCCTCCTCCTCCTCCTCACGGCGGGATGAGCAGCATTCCCAGGCCTTTGCCTCTTGGAGAGGGATTCGCACTGAGCAGCGTTTATAACACAATTAATTAAAGCTTGCTGGAGTGTTTCAATGCCAGAAACATCAAATGTGGGGGGAAAACATGAATTGTGAAGGTTGGGTGGGTTGGGGAATTCAGGCTATGGGATGTGGTGAGCCTGGGGAATGTGCTGAGGATGAGGAAGGATGCAGCTGTCCCTGCTGGGCTCCCACCCACCAAAACCCTCCTGTGTGTTCCAAACTTTCCCAAAATTCCCCGGATCACTGAGTGAGGAGCTGYTTTGTCCAGGCACCACTTGATTTTTGAAGCAGCTTCATAAAGAAGCCCTTAATGAATGTTTTAGACCTTTCCTTCCCCATGTACAAAGCAGCTCCCAGAAGGAGCCCCTTCAGGGAGCAAATTTCAGCGTCATTTACAGAAGGAAAACTTGCTTTGGATGTGTCTTTCCCATCTATTAAAAATTGTGGGCAAATCTGTTAATGACAGGGGCCACTGGCTGCATTTGAGTTCAGGTTGCTGCAGAATGAGGGATTTCAGCAATTCCTGGTGGGATTTTTATGTCAGGGGGGTTTTTTTAGAGAACAGAGAAAAATGGGATTTTTGTGGTGAATGAGCTCTGCGAGTAGATTTCATTGTAGATCTTTTAAAATGTGTTCTCTCCATATGAAATATTAATTTTCCATGGTAGGACGAAATACCCTAAAGTCAATTAAGGTATTAAAGTCAATCTTTTATTTAATTTGCTTCAGACTGGAAGTAGATTCCCAGGGGATGCTGGAGTTTCAGTTTTAGAAGAGTGGCCATGGAATTGCTTTCCCATGGGGATGATGGGGAGGAAGACTGACCAGCAAATCGAATCCCTGAGCTCAGGTGTTTCCCAGGAGCACAAAAATCCCACCCAGGGATCAAAGAGAACAAATCTGTTCTCAAAGGAAACATTGCACACAAATTCCTGAACTTGGGCTAAAATAATCCGTGTACAATGTGCCTTTTGGCCTTCCTGTGGAAAAAGCAACTGTTAAAATATTCATTGTTCTGTGCTCATGTGGCAGTTCCTTTGGTTTTCCAGGAGTAATTCCCTCAGTGTCACACGGCTCAGCGTGCAGGAACACGGAACACAACTTCAGGGGTGTTTTAAGGTTGCAATTGAATMGCTGGTTGACTTTGGAAAACTAAATATAACCCCCAGGAAGAGCCTGGAGCAGAGCAGAGGTGACTCCTGGTCACTCCCAGGCCTGGAATAAAACAACTTTGTTGTCATTTATTTTCCTTTTTTTGCCTTGAGATTGGCAGGAAAACGAGCACGGAGCCCTTGCTGCTCTGTCAGAGATGGGCACCTGAAAAAACCCAACCCAGAGCTGTGCCAGAAAAAGGGAATTTCTATTCCCTGTCAGAATGGGAGTGTGATAGTGCCAGGGGAGGGAGGGAGGGAGGGATGGTGGTGCTGGAAGTTGGGAATCCRGGCTGGGTTTGGGTCTCTGCAGGTGTGGGAGGGTGCCAGGGGTCCCGGCCAGGTGCTCTCAGTGGTTACTCCCCCGTTACTACATTTTTACACACAGCTCCCAACATCAGTCCAACCATGCCCCCTTGTGTTAATTCCCTCTCCTTAGGGCCCTGAGCGGCGGGAGGAAGGAATTAAAGGAATTTTCTGTGTGTTCATGTGTATATAAATATTGCTGGCCTGGTCGTGTATCAAGAGCAGGTGAAGTGATTCCACTCCGTGCTTTAAAATGTAGGAAAACCACATGAAATCTGATTCCACTCTGCCAGTTCGTGCTTTAAAATGTAGAATAAACACATTAAATCTGATTCCTCTCTGTGTTTTGAAATTTGGAATAAAGACACGAGATTTGGTTGTTGTGTTTTCAAAAGGCATCAGCTCTGGTGAGGCTGTGCTGCTGTGGTGGGCCTGTGTAGGAGTTCCCTGGGGGAGCRTGGGTGCTGCTTCAGCCCAGGGGGGTTTGCTCCATGATACCCCAACTCCAATTAACACAAATGGATTAATTAAACTCCTCTTTGCTCCGCAGTCAGCAGCAGAGTACGTGAAGTCCCGGCTGCCCGAAGTGCTCAAACAGCATCTCCAAGACTATGAGAAGGACAAGGAGAACAGTGTCCTGTCCTACCAGACCATCCTGGAGCAGCAGATCCTGTCCATCGACAGGGAGATGCTGGAGAAGCTGACCGTGTCCTACGATGAAGCAGGTGTGGCTCTGGTTCTTTATCATTTACACTTCACTGCCAAAAAACCAGCTCACTTCTGGTGTTTCCCCAAACACCTTGTGCAAGAGTTCCCCAAACTCTTGTCCTCGCTTTTGTGAAATATTTTTGCCTCCCGAAGTCAGGCTGGGGTGGCAGATGTTGCTCAGGAGTGATGGGATGCCAGGGAGCTGAGAGGACACTTCTTTTTCTCCCAGCACTCTGTGCTCTGGGCACTGATGTTGATTGATCTCGCTGTGTCTCTGCACTGTCCCTGGTACCACCWGCTTTCTGCTCTTTTCTCCTTCACAAATAACTGGTTTTTGGGCTTTCCCAGCTGAGAGTGGCCGGGGCAGGCACAGAACCTGATTTTAAACGTGACGTGAGGCCACGGGCAGCCAAACCCAGGCAATTTGAGAGGCATTTTAACAGAGAAGTTCCAGTTTTCAGGTTTGGTATTTACATTTTCTAGCATTTGGTTTTCAAGCAGTTAGAAATGCCTTCCAGCTTTGAGATCCTTCACAGGGTTCTCCTGATGCAGGAAATTTCCAGTTCCACAGCAATGAAGACACACTCTGGATGTTTTTCACCGATTGTCCAAAATAACCCCCGGGGTGTTCTGTTTGCCCTGAGTCTTACYGAGTTTCCTGGTGTTTAAATTAAAATGACCTGGCAATCTGGCAAAGAAAGGCTCAACCAGAGAGAACAGTTCATTATTTAGAGCTGAGTTATTCCCAGCAGGGCCTGGATGGAGGTGTGAGCAGAGCTCTGGGTGCTGCTCTTTGTTCTCCTCTTCAAGCCCTCGTGGCTGAGCTGGAGCCCACCATCCTTCCCAGCAGCTTCCATGCTCAGCCCTGCCATCCAGCCCTTCCTTGGACTACAGAAGGAGGAGTTATACTCACTATATCCTCATTTTTCTGTTTTTCATTAATCCCTGGTGGCTTTTCCTCTGGAGCTCCCCTGGTCCTTGGCACCGTGGTGCCCTTGGGTGCTGAGCTCAGCTCCGAGTCTTCCTCCAGCTGCTTTAGGCAGAAGCCTGGAACTTGTAATTGGGTTTTTCCTGCTGTAATTGGGTTTTTCCTGCTGTAATTGAGTTTTTCCTGCTGTAATTGGGTTTTTCCTCCTGTTCAGGTGGATTTGCCAGGCAGCAGCCCCACGGATCACTCCTTGCTTTGGTTTCTGTCACCATGATAAAATTGCCACCATCGGAGCTCCTTGGCACCTCCAGCTCTGCCAGAGGGCTGGGATTTTCTTCTGGCATTTCCTCACGTGTCCTGAAGTGCTTGGAATGCTCCAGCTTTAAATATTCCAACTTTAAATGCTGCACCTTTGAATGCTCCAACTTCTTACCCACTTTGCTCAGACTCCTCCTCGCGCTCCCTCTCCTGAGCAGAGATTCTCTTGCAGCTCCTTCGATCTCGGTTGTAAATGCCATTTACAGACTGCACACTCTGGGTGCTCACAGCGCTCTGGGAACAGCAAATAATGACAAAGCTCTGTTGCTTTATCAATTAAAGCCACTCATTAACMCAATAAATTAGCTGGTTCTCGGAGCTGCTGGGATCTGGAGCGCTCTGGAGCCCCCTGAGCTGCATTTTGCAGAATACACCTCACACAAGGAGCTTGGGTTGTGGGCTCTCAAAGGCCAGCAGAGGTAAAATGAGGGTGCAGAATATTTCCTTCATCACATCTGGCCTGCTTTTAATGATGCATCAAAGATAAGCTTCAAAAGTTGTTGTTTTCTGTCACCTCTGTTGATCTTTTCTCACACAGAATTTCCCACTCCAATGAATCCTGTGAATTTTTTCCCCTCAGTTTGCTCACTCCAGCTCCTCTCCACTTATGTTGATTTATAGGAGTTTGTTAGGAAGGAGAAAATGCAGGGAAATGACTGATTCCTGTCAGAAGGAAAAGAAAAGCTTTTTCCTTTATGGAAATCTCTGTGTTTGTACAGCGAAAATAAAGATTAAAACTGCTTCAAACACATATTTGGGGATTTATCTCATCCAGCAACAATCATGTGGAAATGAGAAGCTCCATAATAACTGGTTTAGCAAATTCCCAGCACACAGAGCGGAGAGACAGCACAGCTGTAAATGAAGCCCCAAAATTCCAGCTTCCCAAGCAGGTGGAGGCACCTCCAGAGATGAAAACACAGCAGTGGAGCCGCCTCATCCTCCTGATTGTGTCCCTTATTTATGATAAAGGCAGAAATGGCTCTACCTGCCCTTGAAGTGAGAGCTGATTGTGAGCAAAGCACAGAAAATGGGCAGTTAAATATAATTACAGCAGCTGCTGGTGAGCCTGGGCGCTCCAACCACTCCAGCCCCTGGTGGTGGCATTTTCCTTTTTTTTGTTTTTTGGCTTTTTTCCACCCCAAAATCAACTCAACGAGGAACTCGAGCTGCTGGTGGGGCATAAAAAATGAGGGAAACAATCACTGAAAATTGGCAAAATAAAAGTGATGGTGGTGAAAGGGGAGAAAACAGAATTTAGTGTGGCCGGGAATTGCGTGAGGGATCACCCACACCCATCCTGGAGCACTGCCAGGGGTTCAGGTCCTGCAGGGATGATGGGCAGGTGGGATTCCAGCAGGTGCCAGCCAGGGAAGCTGGACAGGGAAAGGTGTGAGGGGCTCCAAGGGCTCAGTCCCTGATTGTAGCAGGGTGTGGTGGACAGGGAGGCACTTCCACGCCTTTTCCAGCCAGGAAACCTTTCCCATCCCTCTTGGAAGGACCATTTTGCACCYCCAGGAACTCCTTCCTCCCCAGGGATGCTTCCCAAAGCGGCTCGAGTTCAGCTGCATCCCTTTGCCGGAGTAAAGCCAAAATGCTCTGGGTTTGGCACAATTTTGGGTGTTAATTTGGCCTTTCTGGCAACATCCAGTGCTAATAAAGTGCAGCCTTGATGGACTTGACATCCCAGTGTGAATCTTACCCTCTATTTGTGGATCTTTCCCTTTAGGATATCAACACATCAGAGCTACCGATCAAATGAGTTTGTCTGGAAAAAGTCAAATGCTGGCAAGATTTTTCGTGAGGTGTGAGTAAGGAAGCTTTAAAAAATGAAAGGAGGCCAAAAGTGACAGATGGGTCCAAATCCTCTCCTAATCCCTAAATCCTTTAGTTTAAAAAGTGACATTCTTGACTAGCTAAGGCTGGGGTAATTTTGTGCAAGAATATTTTCTCCCAACAAAGCTTTGTTGGCTCTTAATCCCATTCCTTTCATTTACAGCAGCCCTAAACATCCGAGGTGGTCAGTGCCTGATCTGTGGCAAATTTAGGTTATTTAAAGGCATTTTGGCATTTAAGTCTGGTGTTCCAGGGAATTCCAGCCTGCTGGGAGGTTCTGGAGGTGGTTTCATCCTGCAGACAATGTTTTTTTTTCCTTAATGGATGGCCCCTCTTCCCCAGGAGTCCTGGCGAAATTGAGTTTCATTATTACACAACAAAAAGAGGTGGAATTCATTTTTCCCTGCTGTCAAGCAGCCCTGGAAGATATTGATATTTAGGAATTGCATCCAGAGCCAGGTGTCAGCCCCGAAATGGCTTTTCTTAGCTGGTGTTTGCTGGGGTCCAGCTGCTTTGGGGTGAGGGGAGGGGTTTGTGCTCGGCCTTCCCTCACCCTGTCCGGGGAATCCCAGAGCCGGGGATCCCTCATCCTCCACTCCCAGGGATCCCTCATCCTCCACTCCTCCCTCCCAGCCGGATTTAATAGATGCTGAATTGCTGAAATTCCTCATATCCAGGGTTTCTGTGCTCCCTGGAATCCTGGCTCTGGTTCTGGCTGTGAAAAGCTGCTCTGAGCATAAATCCAAGGCTCTGCCCTTCATCCCRCCTCCAGGACTGCAGCCCCCAATCCAGTCCTGTGAATGTTTCCCATTGCTGGAAGTGCAGAAAAGCCAAAATTTCCAAGATGAAACTTCAGCCCAAGAGGTGGCCGATCCATCTGCTTCCCACAGATGTCCTGGCTGGAGCTGGGAGAAGTTGATTTTAATGATCAGCAGGCCAAAGGACGCCCCTTTTCCAGGTACTCTGCTCCCTTCCTGGCACTGCAGGCTGGTGTTTTCCCCTAGGGAAGGTGATTACCAGGAGAAAATGAGAAAATTAAAGTAGGAAATTGCAATGGAAATCATAAATAATGAGGATAATGAATGCTTTGTTGGGGGAAAAATGGGTTTTTCCCTCTGCAAAGAGCCTGCCAAGATAAAGTCATCATTGTGCTCCATCCCAATAAAATCACAGTAAAATGGTAAATAATGATAAAATGATAAATAAAATGATCACAATAAAATCAGTTGTCCTTGCTGGGATGTTTATCCCAAGGTAATCCATTAAAACTGCAGGAAGATCTGTTGGATTGATTTTCTGTGAAAGAATTCCTGTGTTACAGTGCACTTTCCTCCTTGGGCTGTGCTTTGGGGCTGTGCTTCGGGGCTGTGCTTCATCCTGTTCACAGAGCGCTTGGAAAAATGGGAACACACTTCCACCAGGGGTGACCTGCCACGAGTTGAAATCCTTGTCCTGACAAGGAATTTTGGGAATATTTCTCTTCCAGCCTTGGCTGGAGCCGTGAGCAGTGAGTGCTGGGAGCACTGGGGAGAGCAGGCACCTGGAATCCCACAATTACCCAGGGATTTTGATCCTGCAGGAACATGRGAATGCTGCTGGAAGTGCAATGGCCTGAGCCTGGGAAGCGGCTGGGAAGCATTCTGGAAGTTTTTTAGGAGGGATTTAAAGAGCAGGAGATAAAATCTTCCATTAAAGGTGATGAAAACAACACTTCCAAAGGCAGCAGGGCTCCACAGAATGTGCAGGAACAAAATCAGGAGAGCTGGAAAGGAGGAGGAGGAGGAGAGCCGGAGGAAAGAGGGAAAAATTATTCTGGTGATTTGGGGTTTTTTTTACCCAAATGGGATTTTCATTTTGCTCCTTCTTTTCCCGTGGGATCACCACCCTTGTTACAGCTGGATGTCACCCATAAGATCACTGAGCATCAGCTGTCCCAGCAAACTTCTGCCTGGCTTAAAATCCTGAGGGATTGGAGTCCCTCAAAGCCAGCTAATCCCATGTGCATAAAATCTTTAATATCTTTGGCACCGGGATTGTGGAGGGGTGGATTTGCCTGGAATTGCCAAGAGGTTGGAATCCTTTTTTTTTTTCTTTCCCCCTTTTTATTTTTGCCAAATCAGTTCTGCAGGTGGTGTTTTATGTGGATTTGGATATTCCGTGATGGGAACTGCAAAGCTGTGAAGATTTCTAATGGATCCTGAGGTGTGCCTCAGAGATCCCAGAATTCGGGAGCAATTCCAGAGGAAACTGCACTTGTGGCCTCCTGCTGTTGAGCTGTCCTGGTGACACAAACACAAACTCCTAACCAGGAAAAAAACCCCAATGATTTTCAACTTTTTTAAACCATTTCCAGCTTATTCCTGSTGGGGGGGATGCTCAGGTGAAGCTAAACACGGGAATGATGCCRAGAAATCAACCTGGGAGCTGAAATGGAATTCCCCCTGTACTGGGATGATTTTTCATCAGGACAAGGGAGGAATCACGTGGAGCTTGGAGCTATTGGTGGTCCCTGTCAGAGCAGCCTGGAAGATGGAGAGGCTGCCTAAAAGGGTTTCCATTTCCCAATAATTAAATTTTGCTTCCTGATGCTCGAAATTCCCTTCCAGCTCTCTTGTTTTCCCACCTGGAAAACACTTTGAGGGTGTTGAAACACCTCCAGAATCCATCGGTCTGGGAGTGCCCCCCAGATCTGGTGAATATCAGACGATTAATGGTGAGCAGGATTAATTGTGTGGGTTTGGATGGGATCTTGGGGAGGAATTCCTGCCTGCGAGGGTGGGAAGGRGAGTCCTTCCCAACTCAACGATCCTGGGATTCTGTAAGAGGAAGAACGTTTTCCTGCTGATGATTAATATCTGTTTACACCCCGTGTGCCTGCGTGCCTCCCTCCCTCGTGTTCCTGCAGGCACCACGTGTCTGATCGCGCTGCTGTCCGACAAGGAGCTCACCGTGGCCAACGTGGGCGACTCGCGCGGCGTCCTGTGCGACAAGGACGGCAACGCCATCCCCCTGTCCCACGACCACAAGCCCTACCAGCTGAAGGAGAGGAAGAGGATTAAGAGAGCCGGTGAGTTGTCGGGAGGTTCATCTTTTGTTTGGCGCTAAAATTGACGTTTCCCCCGGGAGAGGGCGGGGAGCGCCCGACTGAGGCGTCAGCAGAACAAATGTCCCRTTTTCCACCCAGAATTCCAGGGGGATGCCACAGGGCAGAGGTGGCAGCAGATGATCCACCCCTAAATGAGCTGGGTGGGGTAGGAGAGCAGCCTTCAACAGCCCGGTGACCACTCCTTGGGATCTCCCCAGGGAGCAAATGGACAACCRGGAGCATCCCAGGAGCTTCAGCCCCAGCCCTGCCCAAAGCCTGGTTTTGAGAGGCCTGGTCTGAGCCTGAGGGAGGYTTAGTGCTGAAATCAGCAGAGCATGAATCTACTTCATCCAAGCTGGTTTTTATTCCCATATAACGAGCACAAACATGGAAATCGTGGCAGGAGTAGAGGGAAAGAAACCTTCCCGCAATAAATCTTCCTTGTTTTCGTCACTTGTCACTTTAGCCACCTCCTGGGCTGGAATTTACATTGGGATCATCAGCTTTAACAGCCAACTCTCCTTGGATTTGTCCAAGTCTTTTTGGAATCCATTCCTGGTTTGGCTCCCACAGCAGCAGCAAATTCTTTGATGGAGGAAAGAAGTTCCTGTGTTTTGTTAACCCTGCACTGAGTGTTGCCCCAGCAATGCAGGGCCTCTCTCCCCTCCAAAATGGGAATAACAACTTTTTCCATGAATATAAAACATTTTTAAAGCCCTCAGGTTCTCAGTGTGCTCCCACCAGCATAAATACCCATCCCTTCCTCTCATAAATACCCGTCCCTTCCTCTCCTAAATACCTGTCCTCACAAACTCAGGGATGGCAAGATCTGCCCTCACTGTTTTCTTCTGCACGTTGCCAGAGGTTTCCTGAGGAATTGTGTGGAGCAGGAATTCCTGTGCTGTTCCAGAAGCTGGGGGTTTCTCTGGGGGAAGGCAGAGCCACTCTTGGGGGAAGGCAGAGCCACTCCTGATTCAGTCGTTGCAATCCAGCTCTTCCCCACAGCGCTCCGAGATCTACCAAAGGCACCTCCTGCATTTTGAGCTCTGTAACCCCTCAGGATGAATTTTGGGGGGGTCTGGCAGGAAGCAGGGAGCTGCTTTGATGTTCCAGAGAGCTGCTGTAAGCGTTGCTGTTTCTCCCCAGGTGGATTCATCAGCTTCAACGGCTCGTGGCGCGTGCAGGGCATCCTGGCCATGTCRCGCTCGCTGGGCGATTACCCCCTGAAGAACCTGAACGTTGTGATCCCCGACCCCGACATCCTGAGCTTTGACCTGGACAAACTGCAGCCAGAGTTCATGATCCTGGCCTCGGACGGGCTGTGGGACGCCTTCAGCAACGAGGAGGCCGTGCGGTTCATCAAGGAGCGCCTGGACGAGCCGCACTTCGGGGCCAAGAGCATCGTGCTGCAGTCCTTCTACAGGGGCTGCCCCGACAACATCACAGTCATGGTGGTGAAGTTCAGGAATAGCAGCAAAGCAGAGGAACAGCTGTGAGGGAGCCCCGGGCTCACTCTGGACTCAGAACAGACTCGCACATTTTAACCACAGTAGGAAGCTCTAAAACGCCRTTCGGGTTCTCCGCGGGAGGAGCGGAGCCCTCTGGGCTCTGCTCTTGGCTTGACAAAGGAGCAATACAACAAATCCATGCTGAGCGACGACAAGAATCCAGTTTGTCCCCGTGTCCCTGCCTCCTGTGCCCTCGCTGCTCCTTAGGAACCGACTGGAACCTCCCATTTCTCACTTTTCTTTACRAATCCTGTGTAGATTTTGGTTTGATTCCTCCCCTCCCGTGTGCCAGCCCAAGGCGGGCGTGGGGGCACAGCAGGGTCGGGGCGGTGCTGCTGCTTTCCCCTCGTGGGTGTCACTGCTCAGAAGCTGCTCTCATGTTCCTCATCTCTGTGACCTGCAGTGATAAGGGTGGGTAGGAGAAGGGTTTGTGGTCTGAAGGAGGAAGAGGAGCCAACTCTCAGCCTGCTGCCACTGCTGGCTCTCGCTTTGTTTAACCTCCCCCCGAAATAAACCCTGCCAAGCATGTGAGTAGGTAGAGCTCCTGAATTACCACGTTTATTCAGGCTGTGCATTACTCTAGAACACTTCTTCTAGGCCATATTGTATCCAAACCAACTAATGGTGAACTTCAGCAAAATCCCGGGAGTTCTGAACCTCCTGGATCAGAAGAGAGCTCAGTTGTGGTAGCAGAATGTCTTGTCATTCGCCGAGAATCACCCTGACCTTATTTCTATGGCATGGACTTGGAAAGTGCTGCAAGAGAAAAGGAATTCCATGAGTGACTGTTGGGAAGCTCATCCAAGCAGGGCGTTCCTCAGAGCTGGAAGTCAAACCTGTGAGAGACTTCCTTGTTCCGCTGCAGATGGATTTGTGGTGTTAATCCCAGGGCAGACCCCTCTGGAGCCGGGTTTAGGGATGACATGCAAATTCCAGGCAGCATCAATGCACTGTAGAGACGAAAGGTTGTGTTAAATCTAGGTTTTAAAAGTATGTTTAGGTCTAACTTTCAGTATTTAATTGTATTTTGGAATCTGTGACTGCTGTAAGTTGGAATGAGGACAGGCTGAGTGTGCTGCACCTCTGGTAGCAGCTGTGTCATGGCAGAGGGACAGGGCAGGCAGGATTTTGGATGGCTCRTTTATCCTCATCCTGCCTTACAAAAATCCTTGGGATCTCCCCCATAACGTGGTCCTGGGCAATGTGCTCAAGCCTTCAGGGTGATGGAGGCTGCCTGTGTCTGGGTCTGGAGGTGGGTCAGGGATGTGATGGATTCCCTGGCATTGCCTGTTCCTTGGGAAGGTACAATATTCCTCATTTACCAGCCTCCTGCAGGGGTTTGGGTGAGGCTGAGCTGTGCTGGGGAGGTGCTGAGCGGGCCGGGGTCTCTCAAGGCAAAAATCAAAGAGCACAAATTCCTGCTCGAGAAGGAATCCCCGTCTTTGTCTGTTCCGTTTTGTCCCTAGGTCACCTCTTCCCCCAACAAACTTCCCTCCTTTAATTTGTTTGGGGATAATCGCAGCCCTTAGTCGGGATTTCCAGTGCTGTGCAAAATGTGCCTGGATCCCGTGGCAGCCTCTGCTCATCCTGCACTGCAGAGAGAGCCCCTGAGAAGTGCCCAGCACCGCGTGGAGCAGCAGGCAGGCAGCCTGCGCTGCTCCCCTGCCAGAGCACGGGAGGTTGCTGCCGTTCCCAGTCGGGGCCGCTCGGTGCGTGTGCAGCGCAGCCGGGCAGCTCAGTGGAGCAGCGAGCAGGGAATGGTAATCATTGCTGCTGTTTCCGTGGGGAAAGGCAGCTGAGGGCAGGGCGCTGGGAAGTGCAGCCCTGGGGTGAGAATTCCATGGGATTCTGGGCTGGGAATGGCACAGCAGCGGTGGTGGAGCTGTGCTCCAGCTCACTGTGGAGTTTGCCTTCCCTGTCTCCTTCACGGGAGTTGTTCCCGTTGTGCCTTTCCTTTGGAGGGCACTGCCCGGGTACAGCTGCCCTGGGAAAAGGGGAATTCCACCCCCAGCTCTGAAGGGGAGGGGTGTTTGTGTAGCAGAGGCATGCCCACTAATCCATCACAGGCTCTGGAGAAGCTGGGATGATGGTCATTCCCAGAAAAATGGGAATTCCCAGTATAGATCGACAGCACTGGGATGAGAGCTCCCGGCTGCACGGAGCATGCCAAGGTCAGTGAGCATCCCTGAGGGATCCATGACCTCTGGAGCACGGCTCGCTGGCTGTCCCTCCGGCGCTGGGATAAACAGGAGAACGAGCTGGCAGGAATTCCCAGCCAGGAGGAAGCAGAGGGAGAGCGGCTCACGCTGGAAGGGAGCCACGCTCACAGGATCGAGGCAAACACGGCAGGGCAGGGCAGGGCAGGGCACGGCAGGGCAGGGCAGAAGTGGTTTGCAGGCTTGCCTGGAGCATTCCAGGAGCATTCCCTGTCTCTCCCAGCCCCTCCAGGCAGCTCCCAATCGGCCCTGTTCAACCTCCAAGTGGCTGCAGCTGCAGCAAGAGCTGGTTTAGCACCTTCAGCTGCCTCTGCCGCCTCCCCGGCAGCGCTGTCCTGGCCAAAGCCATCCATGCCAACGATCTCTGCTCAGCCTGGCGATTTTTGCTTTGATTACTTTAAAAAAAGGAGTTTCGGCTGCTTCGGGTTTAAAGRGGAAGGACTGAGGGAGGTGAGAGGCTCCGTGTGGTCTCCCACACCCATGTGCAGTGCCTACCTGTGCTCCCTGCTGGGAGGTTTGGAAGTTTTTCATCCCAATCAAGGCATTTACAACTTTCCAGTCGTGCTGATTTGTGCCAAACTCTGCCGTGACACAGCTGGGGGCTGACAAGATGAATCCATGTACATATTGCTTATGCAAGCTGACCAATCCAGGGTTCTCCCGCTGCCTTAACGCTCCATCCTCCATCTGGGAAGGGTTGCCAGGTGCCGTAGCCGGGAATCTCCCGCTGGCTGTGGCACAAGGGCTCCGGCGCTCCGGCCTTCCTGCTGCTCTGCTGCCCGGGCTCCTCTCCAGAAACAGGGAGCTGCCTTTGGGTGGGAGCGGCTGGCACAGCTGGGAGCTCCTCCTGCCTGCTCATCCAGGGAAGTTTTGTGCCTGGATCCCCTCGGGGACATGTGTTCCCCCGGTGGGAGCCTCAGGGCACAGAACTGATGTGTGGAGTCGCTGCCAAAGAGCATCTTCCCTATGGTCCGACATGACAAAATGTACCTTGAATCTCTCAGCCGAGCCAGTGCTCCGGGAATTCGGGCTGTTCCAAGGGATATCCGAGCTCCCAGGTCACTCACGTGGGGTATTGTAATGATTCCCTCAGCCTGGAGCACGGGTTGCCATGGAGTTCATCCCTCTGACTGCACTCGGATCGTTCCTAGAATTCCTGGAAGGGCTGTGCCTTTCCCAGCCTGGCCCTTGGAGCTGGGCACAGCCGGGTTGGTGGCACCGTGGCTCCTTCTAGTGGCCTGAGCCTGCCCCGAGCAGGGATCCAGCAGCATTCCCACAAATCCCACAGCAGCTCCTGGCATCAGTGATTTAAACTCCCAGGGCCCGCTGCTGCTGCTGTTGTTGCAGGGTTAAACCACTCACAGAGGTGAAATTAAAATATCAGGATGGTTTTAGACTCCAGAAGTCAGAATTAAAGTGCTGCATCAGCTTGAGCAGTGTTGGCTGCAGAAACGCCAATGCCACAGCCTGAAAAAAAAAGGAATTTTGTGTCTCAGGATACAGRACAGCCCTGCTTTAAATAATATGGATTATTGCTAACGTAGCTGATACTTGTTTTACACAGAAAAGCATTTAATAAGTGATTATACTGCAGAAAAAMCACCTCACCAGCCTTTCATCTCCCAAAGCAGGATTTTAGGCCCCTGTACAAAATTCCAGGTTTACAGCTGAGAATGTTCTGCTGGAATTTGGCCCCTGCAGAGCCCAGAGCTGCTGCTGGCCCTTGGTGTGCCCAAGATATTCATAAATGGCCTTTCTAAAGCTGAGGACTCCCAGCAAAAAAAGATCTGTACAGTTAATGATGAGCTGAAGTTCCATTGCTTTTATTTTTAGCRCTGACTGGACAAGGCTTAGGGGAGCAGGTGTTTTATAAATGGTTTTTCCTTAGGTAACTTAAAATTCCAGGGATCAGCTGTGGCCAGTGCTGGAGGATAATCTGGGTGCCCTGGTAAGCAAAACCTGAAGCCTTTCCAGAATCACAAACAGAGGTTGGAGGGCAATTCTTGAGGGAAGAWTTTATGGATTTCATGGGTTAGGGCAGCTCCTGTGTCTGCTCTGCTCAGTCCTAAGGAAGTTGGAATGAGGTGGTTTTGAAGGTCCCTTCCAACCCAAACGAGTCTGGGATTCTGGGAATTATCTGAGCAACAGGGAACTCAAGCACTTTTTTCCCTGGATATTTAATGGCCAATCCTGCATTTTTTGAAGCCTGTGGACTTGGATCAGCACTTCCATGGACACAGGCAGCCTCTCCCTTTTCCAGCCTGCTCTGACACCAACCATCCATAAACGTGAGGCAAAATGTAGGGAAATATCCCAAACATCCCAGTTATACTGACCACAGGGAATGCTGCCCCTACGTCTCCTGCATGGTTGATTGGAATTTGTTTGTTCCAGAGTGCACACAAAGCATTGCAGCATTTTGACTCCTCTGAAATAACATCCAAACTGGGAATTTCACACTGGAACCCACTTTTGCTCCCCACCCAGCAGCAATTTCCAAACATCTTTGCCCAATGAATTATTATTATTATTATTATTATTATTATTATTATTATTATTAGGTCTTTCAGGTCAGAAAACCCCGCAGTTTTCCTATCAAAATCACAAAAATTTGGAATTCTGATTTAATACAGCTACATGAGAAAGAAAACTTTGGATTTGGAAAGATTTTACCCTATGTTTTACACACTTTGTTTTTAGTACAATATTCCAGGCAGATGCAATAAAATTTGGGCCCCCCTGACTTCAGTGCCCAGATTATTTCATGCTTTTAAGGTTTTTCACCTTTTGCCTGGCTGCTCTCACTAAAAACTTCCCTAAGAGTGGCTTTGAGCAGAAGCAGGAGCTCCATTAGGAATTTTACAGCCTTTTAAGCAATAACAAGGTCAGAATCAGATACAAACCAGATTTGGGAATGAGGGTTTTTTAGGAAAACCAGGAGCAGGATGGATGTTTTTCCAATGTTGCTGTCACTGTAGGTGACAATTAATTTCAGGTGGCACAAAGAGATCACTGTGTATAAACCCAAGCCTTGTAACCTGTGAGAGTGTCAGCATTTGGGGCACAAACCCCCAAATTCCTGCAGGTGACAGGAGAATTTCTGGCCATCCTCACTTCCCCGTGACTCTCATTCCTCCCTCACCACGAGCACTCTCTGCTTTACCCATTTTCTGAAGGCAGCAGAGTCATAATTCCATTTTTTTTTTTGGAAAAAGCAATACAAACTGTGCTGTAGGATCAGTGTTCTTGTGGCAAATAATTTATTTCTAAGCATTTCACACAGCAGGCTCAGAGAAAAACGGAGGGGTTTGGGGTTTAAGATGTGTAAACAATCACAGAACAAGCCAGTTCTCCCAGGATCTGCTCAGAGAACAATCAAATCCCCGCTCCTAAACCCACGGCACAGCTGGAATTTTACCTGGATCTAGGAATACAAGAGCATCATTCCCTCAGTTATGCAATACTGTATTTTCCAAAAAAAAAAAAAAAAAAAAAGCCTTTATTTTTTAAAAGCTTTGACCTCCTTACCATCCATCCTTACAACACCGACATCTGCAAATCCTTGTCTGGAGAGTGTCGTCCCCGAGACCTTTTATCCCTAAAAAACACAACCGCATCCCCGAATTCCACCCAAACCCCGCGTGCAGTTGTTGAGCAGAGCGAACCCCAGCGCTGCCCATTCAGCCCAGCGTGCTGGAGGCACTGGGGACCCCTCAGCCGTGCTCCTGGAGGCCTGGGCAGCCCCAGGGCTTTGTCTCTAAGAGACAACGGGGCTGTGGGGCTGTGCCAGCCCAACGGGAGTCCCTGCGAGCGCGGCCAGGGCGTCTCCGTAGTCTCTCCCCCGTGTAGTGGATGTGTCCAGGTTAATTATGTTCATGCAATTGCAAATTCTGTATCGTTGTCCATTAGAAGTGTAAACTACTGAAAACTGGGCCTTGCTGATATGAATAAAGTGATTAAAAACCGGTCTTTACACACAGGGCAGAGTTGGTCTTCTTGAAAGTATCAAAGGGGGAATTTCTTCCTTTTTGCATTTTAAAAATRTAACAAAAAAACTCATTTAGAGACAGGCATAAATCACAACAGAAATTATTTTTTGTCTGCCCTGCAGGGTTCCAAAACTCCTGGGATGCATCACCCACACAGGTGTGGGGGGATTGATTATCCCAATGTTTTTGGGATGTCCAAACTGCTCGTGAGCTCCGCTGCATCTCCCTGGTGTGGGAACAGGCAGAGACACTGAAGCCCTTCCATTTAATATGGACAGACACACACACAGTGCACCACATTCCCAGCATTTCTCATCAGCTCCTGCAGATCCCACAGGATCCCCGGGCTGGGAGCACTCCTGGAAGCGCTGCGGAGGTGGCACATTCAAACACCAAGGTGTGACACTCTCGGGAAGGTTACACAGAAAAAGAGGTTGGGTTAATTCCGTGCTGGGCAGAGAACAAATAATGGAGAGTGGCAATAAATAAAAACAATCCAGGCAGGAATTTGGGAAGCATCCTCAAAGCTGGTTTCTKGGCATAAACATCTTTCCTCAGTGACACTTGGTACATTGCAGAAGATTCAGGGAGAAATCCCAGGGTTGCTCCGAGCACAGGGAAAGGCAGCAGAGGCGGACGGGACAGAGCATTCCAAAGTACCTCTGGGTGTGGGATACACACATGGAAAAGTGCTTTGTGAATCCCTGCTATTTTTATTTAGCAGCATTGGGATGCCCTGGAGAAACGCTGCCGCAGCAGTCAACATCACCTCTAGAACCCACTCTTTCACCAAATTTAAGTTTCTAAATGAAGCCAGAATCAAAGGCAGGTTTCTGAAGTGCTGGCTGACAAATCCTGCCAAGACTGGATCAGTTCACTTGGTGTAAGGTCATGAACTGCAATTAAATGTCTGTACTTACAGGTATCAAATTTGATTTTATAGAGAAAGAATTGCTCTGCATCTTCTGGAATAGTGACGTTGACTTTGAGTATATTTAAGCAAATTCCCACATAAACATCCTCAAATTTCAGAGGTTTGACGTGGCTCATCAGCTCATAAGCCCTCAGAGCCAGTTTTCCATCCAGTATATATCCCAGCCCGCTGCAGTAGGGAGGGTACAGCTTGAAGGGATATTCCTCATAGGAGATGTATCTTTTTCTGTCAAACCCTCGGTAGGCAAAGTTATCGATGAGGGGATACCCAGTGAAAACGCTCTCCGAGGAATTCAGCTGCAGCAGCAATTTCACCAGGTTGGGAGTGTTGATGAAGACATCGGCATCGGTCTTCATGAAGAACCTGGCGTTGGAGCAGAACTCGGAGAACCACTGGAATGCCATGATGGTCTTCAGGGTGAGGTTGTCGTAGGTGTCCATGAAATCCTGGCGGATGATGTCCCCGTAGAGGATGCTCTCGTCCTCCACCGACAGCGCCTCTGCCTTGTCCTCCCTGTGCGTGTCCTGCCCCAGCAGGAACAGGGTCAGGACGCGCTGGCCCCACCAGGAATCCCGGGAGCCCCACGTGATCCTGATGGCCTGCCTGGCCTTCACGTCCCTGGGGCTGGAAGCCACCAGGATGACCAGGAAGGGGTCGACGTCGGCGCATTTGCGGTGCTCGCGCAGCGTGAAGAGGCGCTGCTGCCGGTACACGGGCTCGTACTCGTAGAAGTACAGCAGGTTCACTTTCTCCAGGCCAGTGTTGGAGGAGAAGGTTACGTACCACATGGTTATCAGGGAAAACACCAGCAGGAACAGAAAAATCCACTTCAAGGGTCTCATGCACAAGGCTCTGACTGGAACCAGTGTCATGGTCGGGATCTGTTGGTGCCTCTCAGAATCCGTTCCACGAGTCCTGGCGCATTTTCCTTGCTGAAAAGGAAAGGGGAAAGTGGCATTCGGAGTGCTGTTATTCAAATATTACCTTTTCCTTGTGTTGTCTGAAGTGCCAGCTGGAATTGTGCTGTGTTATCAGCCAATCCAAGCATTCCTGATCCTGCCACACCCCTCATCCCACAGATCCCGGCAGGACACGGAGCCACTGCCRAGCAGGGTTTGCATTGAAACCTCGTGGCTTTCACCTTGGCAATCTCCCCTGCAGGGACCTGATCTCCACCCAGGATCCCACTCCAAGGGCTCTGATCCCAGGGGTCTCAGCACAACGTCTCCGACTCGATTCCACCTCGAGGACAGAACACTGTGCTCAAATCCAACAAATGCTCGGTAAATGGATGCTCAGAGGCCTCAAAAATTTGTTACTTCTGTTAAATACAGGAAGTTCGACTGATTTTCACGAGCTGGAGCAAATGGGACAAGAAAGGAGAAGTATAAGCAAATATTTGATCGTCATTCAAGGCTTGAGCAGCTGCTTGTTCTGGGGGGGGGGAAGGTAAAAATCAACTTCCTTAAATCAAGCGATGTAATAAAGCCATTTTTGACCAAAATCATGACCATTTTTACCTTTAGCCAGGTCATTTTTGGATTTGAGGCACACAGCTTGGCCTGGAGCTCAAGCTCCACAGCAGGTCCTTCCAAACCCCTGTGGAATCTGTGCTGAAGCTGCTGCTACWGGGTCAGGATTCGAGATTCTGATCTGATTCTGGTTAAAACCAGAGCCCCAGTCCTGTACCCTCCAATGTTTGCCTTCACTGTATTTCCCTAAAGCTGCACATGCTCTATCATATATTTTAGACATCTTTAAGCCAAAATAATTCCAGTGCCTAACTGTGGGAATTCCAAATGGTTTCTGATGTTTGCAGTAATAATATTTATCCTGCACGAGTACACACAAAGACACAGTCGGGATGATGGAAGGTTCCATTTCACAGCACAATTAATTACTCTTTATCTTCAAAAATATCACCACAGGACTCGTAAATGTTTTATAGTTGAGAAATAAATCCAACCCCCAGCACAGCACTCAGGAATCCAAGGGAATTTGATTTGCTCACCTGCCTCGTGTTTCTGTGTAGGATCTGATTTTAAATTAACCATCCTTTAAAGGAAGAATTTGGAGAACATTTCACCAACGATGGCTTTAAAATGGATTAAAGCAATTTTATATAAATAAGTATTTAAATTGAAGAATTTTGGACTTATTCCTCTCAAAATCAGTGATTAACTAATAGGAATTTTCTCTTTTTATGCATCAACCTGACTTTCAGTGGGCAGTAGGAAAATACACACAGGAAGAAAATGACCTAAGTTATATGTCAGTGCTTATTATTTGATTTTAGATCAATAACATTTATTTTGATGATCAACTGAAAAGCATATCACTGAAAACCGATCAGTTTGATCAGTTCTTGGCTGCCTAATGGAAAAAAAACATTATAAATGCTTAGATTCTTTGCGGGCAGAAAAGCCCAATTTCATGACATTCTGAGGAATATATTTGGASACAATTCCTGATCTTCTACATAATGAAAAATCAGGGAAAATAAACATCAGTTCAGGTCTTTTACCCACACTATGCAAAACCCAGCCTTAAAGGTGGTGGATCCTTATGGAAGTGCTGCACCATGGGCAGGCAGGGCAGAGCAGAGCCAGGATGAACCCCTTCAAACACAGCGGGAAAACGGCACATGCAGGGGAAACCCCAACCACACGGGGGAATAAATCCCCACCTTCTCCTATGCTTAAAGCAAAGGGAGGAGGCTGAAGCAGCGAGCTCTGAGCGCTTYTGCTCAGTCACGGTGCAGGTGCACCCTTCCAGCTCCTCCACCGCTTCCAGACTTTTTGCTGGCAGCTTTTCCCTTCCAGTTGTGGAGGGCAGCTCCAGCAGGAACTGCTGCTTCCAGGGCATTACTTTCATTTTCCTCCAAGCTGAGGTTGTGCCAACAGGTAAAACCRGTGAACTTTGAAACAAATGCGAGGCAACCCAGGCTCAGAACACTCCACAGGGATTTTAGATCCATCTCCCACACAGGTAGGGAATTATGGAGTGGGGACGTGCTTGGCAGGAAAAAGGTGGGAAATTCTCATATTCGTGAAAGATTACTAATTATAATCTCCAATATAAAGACTTTAAAATACCRTAATGATAGATGTATAGAAAAATAAATCCCTTTTAAAGCTACCAGCAGAAATAATTTGGAAATATGTTATTTAAACTTKGCTTTAAGGCCGGGTTGGGCGGGGCCTGGAGCAGCCTGGTCTATGGAAGGTGTCCCTGCACACGGCAGAAGGGGAACGAGATCATATTTAAGGTCCTTCCAGCCCAAACCAGCCAGTGATTCAACGTTTTTAAACTAAAAACCAACCGAAACTAGAGGCAATTTTGCAAGATCCCGGGCTACGGTGCTCTAATGTAACAAAACTTTAAGCTTTTTATTTAAAGGACCTTTCCCAAGGACTTGCTCTCAACTCCCGGCTGCCCAAGCCATCGCTGTTCTCTGTCCCAGGCACCTTTTCCCAGCGCGGGGATCCCCGGGGAGGTCCCAGCCGAGCAGGAAGGGACGGCTGCGAGGGGATGTGCCGCCCTCTGCCCAATCCAGGGACCCACTTCGAGCCATTTCTCTGCTTTCGCTCAAACCAAGCACCGGAACAGCGCTCGGGGCTCGCTCACACCCGCTGTTCCCCCCGCACCCATCGCACCCCACCCTGGGGTGCCCGAGGGCCGCCTCCCCGCTCCCGTTTCTCATCCCCATCCCCATCCCCATCCCCATTCCCATTCCCATGCCCATCCCCATTCCCATCCCCATTACCGCTCGGGGCGCTCCGGGCCGGGCGCGGCGGCAGCAGCGGGAAGGAGCCGCCTCCTCTTCCGCCTCCCCGAGCGCCCGCAGCGAGCGGCCCCCGCTCCTCCGCCCTCCCCGGCAGCCGCCGGCGGCCCCCCGGCTTCCCTCCGGCAGCGATCGAGGGCAGAAGCCGAGAAGAGAGAGCGCAGCTTCTTCCCCTTCCTGCCTCGGCCGCTGGAAGTGCCCCCGGTGAGGATTCGCTGCCTCATTAGTACATCCATCACACCCGGGAACTCCATCGAGCACGCGCTGGAATATCCCGCCTGGACAACTTGGGAATGTGCGCGGTTTACATAAAGCTGCCCAGTTTACAAAAGGGTTACTGTGCCGAGCTGGAGCTCAGATTAGTYGGTGCTGAACCAGCTGTCCCGGTTTATTACTCTGGGGTTTGCAGGTGAACTTAAAGGCAGACTCAACACAGACGAGATAGTCGCAGCCTGGCAGAGCAAACACACCTTTGGACAAAGCAAAGGTGCAGGTTCCGTCCTTGCCGGTGCTCAGGTGCAGTGTGGGGTCAGAACCAGACGGCAGAAGGGGCTGCATCGTGCTCTGTCCTGTGGTTTCATCTCCGGAGCAATGCAGGGAATCCTTACTGGAAGCAGCTCTGGATCACAAGATCTCGCTCTGGACTCTGGCACAGTCAGAAACTGCCAAAGCCCGGCACCTGCAGAGGCCCAGCTGGCCTGGTCTGGCCAGCACATGAATTACCTCGTAAAAAGTCAGGCTCTGCTTGATCCCTGCTCTGAAGTGATGGCTGATGGAGAAAACAACACTTGTGACCATAAACACCCAGTACAGGTGGAGCAAACACAGAGCAGAGGACTGTGAGTGATCTTCGAGTCACAGCTGGGGACAGACCAACCATCCCTGCCTTGCTCAAGATATCCATATTTTATTGGAATTGCATCGGGGAATTGTGATCCATTTGACGAGTTAACACTGGTTTTGCAGTTTGCTGCCTGCCCATCTTTCCATTCATCCATGTCCATTTATTTATAAAGAAATGCAAACGCTTTCTTCCCTGGTTTAATACATCATGACCTGCTCCTGAAAAAACCCTACACATAATCCATCAGTGTTATTAACTATGAAAAATGTACAGCAGTGAGTATGTCACTGGCATCTCTTGTTGCCCCCAGTTAGTCCCRGTCTAACCCTTTTAGCTTCAAGACAAACCAGATTATAACTTGTCTGTCAGGGCTGAGGTGGATTTTACGCAACCAGTGTYGTAATTATCGAAATGATTGTCCTATCAGTCAGCAGCTCGTTTGACCACAAGACCTTTACATCTTTTTGCTGATTCTGGACTTTCTGAAGCAAAGAGAAATGGTTTCCTGGGTGTAAGGGCAACTCCTGCAGCACTCAGGATGTGTAAGAGCAGCCCAATGTGCACCCACTATCAGAAAAATGGAGAGTCAATAGGAATTCATTAATAGCTGACTAAATTTTCTATCTCCTCTTGTTTTATTCTGCTACTTGGAATGGTGGCAAAAAAAATGATCAAGACTCGGTTATTGCCTTGCTTCTTGTCCCTTTCCTGAAGGAAATCTTCATTGGGCAAGCACAGAGTAGAGGGAAAGGAAGGTAACAGGAATTTTTAATTGGAGGCAGCGGAACCTGAGTGATGACCAGCCCATAAGGTCTATATTTAGTCTCCACCTTACAGGGTGCCATTAAACTTGTTCCCAAACAACACAAACAAACTCCCCAAGTTTACAGCCCTGGCAGCAGGAGTCACTGAGGCAGCTGCTTAGAGCAGAGCCCAGTTTTAGTGGAGTTTTCTTAGAGTTTGATCGAGTCCACGGGCCTGGAACTCTCCTTAGAGACCCCTTGAGACCGGTTTGCTGGGAGATGAGACGCACCGATAAATCAGCTACCTGGTCTCTTTGTGGCTTGCTAAGGATGGACAAACCTTAAATCTCCCSTCCTCACCGCCCATGTTCCTATCTCATTGTTTTCCCGGAGGGCTGTGGATGCACAGGGGGATTCTCCCTGAGACAGGGCAGCCGTTTCCCGGATCAGGGATTACTCCGGATCAGGGAGTGCATGGATCAGGCTGCGGGCGCTGGGACCGTGGCTGTTCAAGCATGCTGGCAGCGTGTAACCTTTGTGCCTGTGCCACTGGGGCCGCTGTTACTCATCCCAGTCCCACCCACAGGCTTGGCACGGAGCTCTGCACCTTCCCAAGCCTCCTGGCTGCTTATCAAGTCGATAAAAGGAGCGTGTGTATGGACAGAGGTTTGACTGCTTCAGAGCTGCCTCTTCTCCCTCTCTCGTGCTTCGCCTCAGGAGGGGGAAAGGCAGCGACACAAATTGGCCCCACGGAAGAGGGGGAATATCCCAGCCTGAGGCTGGAATAGAGAACTCCCCAGGATAAATGGGCCTCCAGAACGCCAAACCCTCCCGAGTGAAGCGGGCCAGCATCCTGATGCTAGGGCTGGATTCTGCAGGGAAATCCACGCTGCTCTACAAGTTAAGGTATAAAGATGCTTTTCTAACAATGCCAACAATTGGCTTTAATGTGGATATGATCGAAGCAGGGAAAGATTTTACACTGACGTTTTGGGATGTTGGAGGACAGAAGAAGATGAGAGAGCTCTGGAGCAATTTCCTGGAAGACATCGATGGGCTGCTGTACGTGGTGGACAGCTCTGACAAGCGCCGGCTGGAGGAATCCAGGAGAGAATTTGAACTCATTTTAAAGAATGAATCCATAAAAGACGTGCCGGTGGTCGTGTTGGCAAACAAGCAGGATTTGCCTGGAGCTCTGAACGCTGAGGAGATCACCAGGAGGTTCAAGATGAAGAAGTACTGCAGTGACAGGAACTGGTACGTGCAGCCCTGCTGTGCCATCACGGGAGAAGGGCTGGCAGAAGCTTTCCAGAGAGTGGCCACGTTTGCCAAGCAGTACCGCAAGTCAAAGGAGACTTTCACCACCCTGAAGGAATTCAATACCCTCTAAGAACTTCCATCATCCAGTTCTGGTGACTGTTAGCATATTTTGTTGGACAGAATAAGTCTGGAAATACTGGATTCTGAAGAACTTTTATACATAAATATTTATGAAGGACTTTGTAAATATTTATGAAGAACTTTGACAATATTAAATTCTACTGTTATACCTGCAGATACTTGATATACCTGGTAGGATATCTCATACCTGAGATAGGACTGTGTAGCATTTTATTATTATTTTTTTATTTATTTGGGGTTATTCAGTTCAATGTGAATGATGAGACAGGAGCAGTTGAGCCCACGGAACTAGGTGAGCAGTGTTTAAGTTGCTTAAATCCAATGAAGATTCAAATCAGTTTTTCTCAAGATGTAAACCAGCCAAGTCATTTGGTCAGCAATGATCAAATGCTGGTTTGTAATAAATGCTCCATGGATGTGTTTCTCATTTGAAAATAGAGTGGGGTTAGAGCTTCAGCTCTCGGAGAACTTGTTGGCTGTTTCTGCATTCTAGAAACAATTACTGCAGAGAGGCTGTGACGAGCAGGACGTGCTCCTCACCCAGCCCCAGACAGAGCCTGGCTCCAGCGCTGTCTCCAAGGTGCAGCTCTGACGTCCCGCTGTCCCAGATATCCACGTGCTGCTTCCCTTGTTCCTGCACTGCTGGATTGCCCTCCTTAGAGGAGATGGAGGCCAGCACGGGATCAGTGAGGGAAAAGCTGAATCCCATTGGTTTTGTGGTGACTTCCCAGTGGTGGGCTCTGGAAAAGCTGTGGCAGGGGTCCTCTTGTGCTCCTGTTTTTTTGTGGCAGGATTACACCAAGGAAGTAGGTGGGAATTAGGAAGTTTACATTTCATTCTTACTAATAAACTGACAGGAATGTCAAGTTATAAAAGGGTGAAGCAGTAATAAAATCACCCAGACATACCCTGTTGTCTCATGCACAGATTATTTAAAGACCAAAAAAATCATCAGGTGGATTTGCTGAAATAGTAAACAAAGGGAAATTTCTCAATAGCAGCTGTTATTAATACTGAGACTAATTAATTACCAGGGGCTAAATCCTGACTCATGCTGAGACTCCATTGCTAAAAGCAGAGCAAGTGTCTGGATTTCTCATTGCCTGGTCTGATGATTTAGGCTCAATAGAAAATATCATCTTTTGTCCCTAAAAAGATCTTTAAAAGTCATTAATGTTGGCTTTCTAAACCCAGCAAGTCATGTTTAAAAATGTGATATTTCATATCAATACATTTACAAACATTTGCATGTGGCTGGTGTAGAGTGAATTCTCTTAATCTAATCATGTGTCTGTTATAAAGCAGAATTCAGTTCTGTGGCCTCAGGACTTCCTCAGGGAGAAACACTCCTGAGAGATTTAATGAGGGTGCACCAGGGTCTCTAATTAGCCAAGAAGCAAGTTCTGAAGGGAGAAATAAAGTCGTAAAATAGACCAGCTCATACAGCTAAAAATGAGAATGAGTTCTCAGGCACACAGGCCCTGCTGCGGGTTATCAAGTTAGACTAAATGACACATCAACTTGAAGAAATATTTTACATTATGCGTCAAAGGAAAGGAATAAACTCAATTCCATTCACTTTATAGAATATCAAGTATTTAAAAATTGAGTTTTCTAAGAGCTTGGTTCCCCAGAGAAGTGAAGGCAGGCCCATTATATCTGCCCAAGGAGACCCCAACCTTTTGGAATAATTTTAAAGCTTTTAAAATAAATATCAGTCAAGATGGCTGGAGGCACAGCTTCTCAGAGGAATTAGATGCCTGAAAGTTTAATTAAAAAAAATCACTGAGACAGAGAAAAGTGGCCACACCGGTGCCCCCTTGAAGGCAATGCTGATAAGGTACAAAGGATTGATCCCCACGGAGATGAATGTTCCGTCGGAGCCGGCAAAGGACATCAATCCAGAGCCAGGGCTTAATGAGTTCCTCTGCTCCGGGAGCTGCTTGGGCTTTTCCATCCTGCTTGGATCAGCAGAGCACTCGGGGGCTTCCTCAGGATGAAGAGACAGAGACGGAATGCACTGCTCCAAAGGACCTGGAGCAAAGCGCCTCCCTGACACTCAGCAGCTTTTGGGAAGGGTGTTTGGGAATTGCCTGGGCAGGAAGGCGCAGAGGAAGTGGGATTATGGCTCAGCTCTGCACGGAGCAGAGCACGGGCTCGCCCCAGGGCGCTGCGTGGTCCCGGTGGAAGCCTGGGAATTGTTGGATATCTGATCCCATCACGTGTTCCGTGGTGATATCAATAGCCAGGGAGTTCCAAAGGTGTTTTCCAGCTCCATCCGGCTGGGGAGAGCTTGAACTGCTTGGCTGAACACAGCAAGCAGAATTGTCGTAGTGTTTCAGGAACTTTACTGGTGTTAACATCCAACCCACAGCACCGTGATAATTTGTTCCTGGATAAGTACTGGTTTATTAGTTAGAATTTTTACAGATTACTCACTAAAAAACTTTTAGGATTTTTGAAGGGTTTGGGATGCTTTGAGATGGTGAGAAATTGGAATCTGAAGAGCCCCGAGGCAGTGGAGCTGAAGTCTGGGAGGTGAAAGCTTTTCATGGAATGAAAGGCCTTGAAGAGTTGGGGTCAGTTGTTTATTTTGCTTCCGGTTTGGGAATTTTTTCATCAGCTCACCGTGCTGTTTTGCATTTTTTAATTGCTGCATTCTGGCAGTCTCGTGCAGGAGCATTGCAGGTGTTTTGTAGTCAAAGGGCTCAAATCCTTCAGTGTCTGCTCATATTCCTTACACAGTTTGCTGTACCTGTTCCTTTGTGCTGCCAGAAGAGTCACACATGACACAACGAGCGGAACACACCTGAGATCAGGAATCACGAGGGCAAGAAGGATCTGTGAACCCCAAGGCCTGCAGGACCCTGTGCCCTCTCAAGATGAGTTTGGATGGGACTGTTTAAAAGCTGACAGACCCAGAGGATGGGGAGCTGTCCTGCTGGCCATTCCTTGATAAGATCCCCATGGTTTAAAGTCACAAAGGGCTTTCTGAGTTTAGAAATTACTCATTGAACATGGGTCCAGTGGGGTGAAATGCCATGTTAAGGGAAGGTGTGGAGCAGCAGAAAAAAMCATTGCAAATTTGGAGAGTAGCACTCCCTCCTGCTTTGCCTGGGAGACAACTGTCCCAATAATTGAGAATCCAGGGGAAGTGTAGTGTCTGAGGAATGCAGGCCAAGGCTTTTCCAGTACCAGATAACTGGTGTTACTCAAAATGCCTCAGTGCCATCTCATTTCTGACAGGTAACTGAACCAAAGGAAAGACTTTCCTGTGTCAAACAAGTTCCAAGTGCTGCAAAGGGAGGCARCACCACTTTGAAGTGCTGTGTGCACCTCAAACAGCTTTTTTCCCCAAGTAAATGGGCCATGCTGAGTTCTGTGCTGTTACAATTAGGCTTCTTCCACTTTAATTAGCTCAGATATCCTGTTCGGGTTCTGGACATCCATCTCCTCAGATCCCACAGCCTGGATTAGCCAACTCTCTGTAATTTGGGATGTAAATTCTGAGGGCGGAGGCCCTGCTGAGCACACAGCACACTGCAGGGACCATTTGCAAATGTAAATCCAAGGACAGTAACAAGTCCAGACACATTGGGGGATTTTAGCAGATGGAGCATTCCTTGTGTTTCAGTTTCTCCAGTATTCTGTTCCATTGCTGTGCCCGGCGCTCCTGTGCTGCTCCTGCCCATCCACGATGTGTTTGTGGTACCTGTCCCAAGAGACACCTCCCCTCAGCTCTGTCACCTGTGTGTCCCCTCCCCACATTTACACAGCAGAGCTTTCTCCCTGTCCTTGTCCTTCCCCAGGAGTCCCAATGGCACTGCCGGCTCTCGTGGTCTTGTTATCAGATTTGCCTTGGGTTTTTGGGTTTGCTCTCACGCCACTCCTCGTGCTTGGAATGACCTGCAGACATTTACAGCCCCATTTCATTGTTTTCTGTCGGGTCCTTCCTCAAAGCACTCCTTTCCCACGACGTATGCAAACCTCCTGACAGTGCTTTATGAGCCATAGCTTTTGATGAGTTTTTTTTATTATTTCCTTGTTCTGCCCATATTTATTCATCTGTTCCCTTTTAGTCTTACAAGGTGTTTTCTTTGGTGCAAAGATCATCTTTTTGTTCTGTGTTTTTATTCTTTTTTTAACCTTTTGTTGGCTTGTTTTTACTTTGTTTTTACCCTTTTGATTTGCCTGACCAATGAGAAGTTTCTAGGCCTTATATTACTGCTATAAGTACCCTGATTTTGGAGAAATATCTGCTAAAATAAGTAATTTTGTGAGTTTAATAAACCACCTGGCTCTGAAACCTGAGCCATGCATATTGTTTGGTTTTAGCAATTACAGTTGGGAACTGCAGCAACAATTTTATCGATCCAGACAAAGGCCAATCTCCTTTGAAATTCTGCTTGGCTGTTAAAGGGTAACTGTGCCTTAATCAATWGTTTTCAGTTACTTTATCTAAAGCACACACATTAATCACTGAACAATGTGAGTCTCTCAAGCTTCCCTTAAGAAGTCAGAGAAGTTCTATTTCTTATAGGGCCATCCCAGATCCCTGTGAAAATCCCTTGCATCATTTGGATGTAACACAAAACATAAAGGCGTTCTGCAAACAGCCTAATTAATAGATGATAAATTAATGTGTCTCCTCATGGGGTGGGTCTCATGCTCAGAGCTGGTGCCATCAGCTCTCCTCAGCACAGGGGAATAATTTTGGGCTGAATTCACATGGATTTTCCTTTGTTGAGGACTTAAAGTAAATGTTTAATCTACCTAAAATGTCTATAGGTGGTCACAGAATTCTTGAGTGCCCATCAGTTATTTACACAGCTTGAATTACTCTGAAAAGGTGAAACAAGAAAGAATTACAGAAAAAGAATTTAAAGAGTTCATCTGGAGGGGCAGTGGGGGAAGATGAACTACAGCAATACAATGGAAAAGGGAAGCAAAAAGAAAAATGAGAAAATTCTCAGGCCAAAGTGCTGAGTGTTGTAGATACACAAAGCAATAGAAAGCAAAAACACTTTGCACTCTGGTTCAAAAGCTGAAACTTCTCTTTTTTTAAAGTCAACATTTCATGTGTGCAAACCCTCCTGGTGCTCACAGGGGGAACTTCCCTGTGCTCTCTCTTAACCTTACACGCTGAAGGCAACAGTTTCATAGATAAAATAACGTCAGGCCCCAAAGAAAATGTAACCTTGGAGAAAATATTCTGCAAAGAACTGTCTCCTCACAGTAACTCTAAACAACATTAATCCTGAGTATGAATAGTTAAAAATACTTAACATCTTATTAAAGTCGAACRTTGTGGAAATTAATTATAGTTTCAAATAACACTTCCCTTTGACCTACACAGGAAAACTTTTGTATCTCGTAGCTGTCACCTACACTGAGCCTTCCCTTTTTGAAGCTTAAGGTTTTCCACTGAGTCATTTGGATCATCGATTATGTAAAATACCCATTTATTGCCCACGCTAACGGGTAAATTTGTACAGCCTTTGCTTCCTCATRTGCTGCTGAAAAGCCCCTGTCAGGCACTAAGGAAAACCCAATGCAGACACCAGAAAATTGAGTTATATTATTTTAAAATACGTGTGTAAAATGTGGTGTTTCGTTGCTGAGACATCTTGTGGTGTGTGAGGCTTCCTGCAGCTCGTCAAAACGAAACTATCGGGTTGCAAATTCAAACGGAGAGACAAGAGCAGCTCGAGAACGCTCTGGGGAGGCTTAAACCACACAGCTAAAAATCGCCTTTTCAGACAAGAACTGCCTCGTTACAGCACTGATGGGCTTATTTTCAGAGATTATTTTCAATTTGTTAAATATAAATGTAAATTTCTGCTCTTTAGGTAAAGTGCACGTGTTTTCGTCATGCGTTAAGATGAAGTTTCACTTTGTGGCACTGAAAATTCATAACAATGAGTGATGTCCAAACTGCCCAAACAAGCAGATTCCTGAACTGGAATCCCCATTGCTGCTATGTTTTTTTTCCACGTTAAGCTGGCTGTGATTCAGCCCTGGATACCAGTTCATAAGTAAAGTGAGATTTGAATATAAAGAGGAGTAATGAGCATTAAAAGAAAGGGTTGATCTCGGTGATCTGACAGAGGCGCGGATTCCCGAAGCTGCTGAAATGCTGCGTATTTCAGGAAAATTATGTGCCCTTTATTCCCCCTCAAAAGAAAAGCTGAACAGAAATATTACCATTTATCAGACATCAGAAAATCAAGGAAAGCTCAGTCCTGAGCCTTGTGAGAATGGGCCTCGTTAGTGCTGCTGCTCAGAGCACTCATTTTCTCCATTACAGCAGAACAAAGAGAGATGCAAACTTCGACTATTTTCATTTCTCTGCTCAATATCAAGCCCTGAGCCTTTCAAAACTCTTTATTCAGTCATGTATTCGAGTTTCCTTTCAAAATGAGCCTGAGACGCAGCACTGACAATAGCAATCTGCATCTGGACATTTACATTTTTGTTGCATCTTGGGTTTGATGCCGTTTTATGTGCTAAACTCTGCTCCCTGTAAGTGTTAACAGCCAGAAACAAGAGTTTAAATTTGAGATGCTCCCAAAAATGTCTCTGCTTTCATGATCCCATCAGTGTTTCTGTGTACAACATGAAATACATCACCTACCACCTCACACCATTTAATTATCTGAGCGTATTGTATAGTTTAATTTTCAAATACAGCTCCAACGATCAGCCTTCCCTTTGGAAACCTGAGGAATTAAGGATGTAAAAGCAATTTCCCTTCCTGCAGTCAAGTGGAACAGGATCCAGAATATTGGAGTTCCCAGAGCTGCCAGCAGATAATAAGTTTTCCTTTCCTTTTAGAAATATCATTGAGCTCACCCCAAAACAACAGCTGAGACAGAAGCATTTTTTGTCACTGTCTCACCATGTTTTGCTACAAGGATTTGTTTTAACATGGAAAAACCATATCCCTGGATCTTGCAGAGCACACTGAAATGGCTCATTTCACTAACTATTTCTTCACTTTTTATCTCAAATGATTTTTTTTCCTTTAGTAGGAAATTGTTGTGTTGCAAAGGCAAAGCAGCTGGGACACCAGCAAGGAAGTGCAGCTCCACAATCTGCTGACTGAGGATTGATTCCTYTTCTTCTTGGGCTATTTGCAGCTGATGGATTTTTGGGATCTGCTCCAGCTCTAGTACCAAGGAACATTTTTGCCAATGGTCATGTCATGACCTGTAAATTTGTCTGCAAAAGCTCTGATTTAGTGCATTAAAAACTGAACATTTACGGGCTGAATTGTAGCAAATGTACCAATGTAAATTAAAAGCAATCCCCAAACCGAATGTTGTATGAAATAAAAAGTGATTTAAAGCAGAGCGGCTGAGATCAGAGCAGGCTGTGCTCTTCCAGAGCTCTGCTCATGCATTTGAAGCTGCCTGCCTCCTGCTCGGTGTCAGGTGGGAGCCSTGGGCTGATTTTCTGATCACAGGAGCAGATGCGGGGCTGATGTGAATCGGCAAAGGGCCACTGGAGCCAGAAGAACTCCCTCCAATTTGCCCCCTCTGGGAGCTGTGCTGCAGCCTCTCCTTTGGAAGACACAGAATATTGGGCTTTATCTCAGAACTAATCACACCGTAGCTTCCAAAAAGATGAGAATAAAAATATCTAGAGGTCTTTAACTAGAAAAAAAGTGCTCATTATGGGGTGTTTCACATTCAGAGAGGCCTTGTGGGAGGAGATCCCYGAGGCAGATGGAATGTTCAGGCTGTGAGGGACACAGCAGAGCCCAGGGACAGTGGGAATGAGGGAGAGATCCCAAACTAAATCAGTGACATCAGCAGGCCCTTGGCTGCGTTAACATCTGATAGGGGCCGGCACCAGGGGCCAGAGCAGCTCCAGGAGTTTTGGTGTCCCACACAACGTGATTAAAGGGTTATAAATGGAAAGGCTTTGAATCCTGTCATATGGGGAACATTTGAAGCTTTTTTCTTTCTCAAGCCTGTGCAGTTCATCACTTAAAGAAACTGATTTTAAAAAGTGAGGTTTTAAGTACCACCCCAACTGAAGAGCATTTTTCTTGAAGTATAACTACTTCTTTTTTTCTAAGTAGGAATAAAAAGCAAAATACAGCATAACCAGTGGTTCTGTATGAAGAAACCCAAGGGGAAACATGCACAGGAACTCTACAGCTTTTGAATAAAAATGTCCCCTACACAAGGGAACAAGCCCTGAGTGAGTGTGAGCACAGCCACGAGACAGCAGAGCTGTTCATGTGTCCGTGGGCCAAATCTTTGATTCTTACTTGCAGCCAAAGCACTTCAGCCAACTCCCATCAAAAATCCCCTTCAAACCTGTCTTCTGCAGAARAGTCTGTTTGCACACCAGCTGAAAGATTACCATAAACTATCCTCCCAGCAGTGGGCTGCTTTTTTGTTAATACCAGCTACGCCATTTGTATAAAGCCCAGGATTAATGGGCATTTTTCTGTGTGCAACACAAATCTTTGCAGCTTTACATAACATTTTGTTTCTTATAYGAGGGAGATAGGGCTATGAAAAGCCATTCGCAGGAGCTCCTTTCACCTAAGTGAACATTTAGTAAATATACAGTATATTTTTATATATATTTTACTAATATATTAGAAAAAGCATTCAGATCAATTCACATTATTACTCGAAAGAGGTGTTTAAGATAAGCTGAGAATTAGACATTTTCTAATTGCATAATGAGGTGCGAAATTCACAAATTATGAATTGTAAACAAAATGTAAACTCTTTGTAAAACAAATCTATCTGTTGCTTGAAGGGTAGGAAGGTGAGCAGAGCCTAATTCCCACCTTTACATTTGCATTATTATTTTCCAAGTTAAAAAATAACCAAAAAATATCAAAAGAAAAGCAGAGCTTTGTTCTGTAGCATCACATTAAGTTTGAACAGCATCATACCAAGAGGATTTGTGTTCTATGCATAATTTATTGTGTTGTGGGCACCTACATTTAAAAAAAAMCCCTCATTCAGAATCAAAATATCCAATTGTGTGGGGTTTTTTTAAAGACAGCCCAGTGACACTGGATCAAGGATTCAGAGGGGAGCTGGTCTATCCTATCTATCACTCTTTCTGAGTGTTTTTGCACTGTGGACCTGAGGTAAAACCAAACAAAAATAACATGGTAATTGTTCCTCTGAGAGCCAAGCAGCTTAATTAGATTACAGTCACACAAAATGCACTTGATTCATCTCTGATTATGTCTTCAATGAAGTCACGATATAAATTATTCTTTGGATGATATCAGATCAAAAATACAGCTCAAAGACCACCGAAGGATTGTGCTCCTCAGAACAGACGTAATTTAGCAAGGGCAAAGCATGTTCTGTACATCATACGGAGTTACACGGAAAGGAAAYGGGGTGTTAGACCTGCTGGTGCAGCAGTGCGATTTTCAGACAGGTCTGGATTTGAAGGAAGATTCTCCAGGGTGATTCTCGGTTATTTTCAAATGGTTACTCATAAAAGAACACGGTTGTTGCTCAGCCCCTTGACTCAGTCAGTCTTTTTCCAAGAGCACAGAGGGAAGGTCAGCAGAGGGATGATTTCCCTGCAAGGTCACTGTCGCTGGTTAGGGCACTGAGTCAGCCCAGGATGTGCTGGCTTTCCAATTCCATCCTTTCCAGACCACACCAAGAGGTCGGTCAGTGCTAAGGGAGGCGACAGCGGGAGGTGGTAGAGGTGGGATGAGCATGTCTGGGGTAACAAAGATGTGGAAAAGGTGGTGATGAAAAGGGCAGTGCTGGAAGAAAAGGGTTTTCTTTCCTTTCATAAAATTCCAGGCTGGGTCTTACACACCGTGTGTTTTTTACCATCATATTCTGACTAGTTCTGAAGACTGGGCAGGAATGGAACATGCAGTACCAGAGTCCAATTTCGTTATTCATCATAGAATTTCTGCCTAATATCTAATCTAAACCTACGCCCTTTCAGTTTAAAGCCATTCCCCCTTGTCCTGTCATTCCAGGCCTTTTTCCAAAGTCCCTCTCCAGCTCCCCTGGAGCCCCTTTATTAGGCACTGGAAGTCTCCACGGAGCCTTCTCTTCCAGGCCAAACAATCCTAACTCTCTCAGCCTGTAAATGAAACAGAGCGCTAACTAAAGGGATTATCTTTTTATTTTATCTCTATGTAGTCTTTTTACTTTTAAAATTGCAGATAGCTGTATCAAGAAAATGTCCTTTTTGTCCATCCAGACTGGGATGTGAAAGGGCTGCTGTCCCTACAGTGGGTTGGGACAAAATGCTTTACTTACTGTTAGACAAGCAGCCATGCCTCTATGGAATATCACCAGCACTAATTAGCCCTGACTAATTTACCCACCTCACATTGCTGTGACATCACTGCTACATTTATGTAACAGATGGGGCTGTGGTGACTCAGCTCCTGTCACTTTTGGGGTTTTTTTTTTTTTTGAGAACTATCTAGAGCCGAGCCTCATCCTCTACGAAGTGTCCAGAGATAAAACACACAGTTCCTCATAGTCTGAAAAATCATTGTCTTTGTGTTTTCCCAAGGAGCTAAACCAAGTTCTCTTTCCTGATACTCCTCAGTCACTGAGGGACTTGGTGACTTCATTTTCACACTTGGGAAGCTGCATCTCCTGACAGAGCTTTGAATTTTCTCAACAAGTATCATGGAAAATTATAACAAGAGCTCTGTCAACATGCAAGACTTAACAGAGTTAATTTCCAATCATTAAAAATGAGTAGAGACTACATGCAGGATCAGGGCAGTGTGTGTATATACATATATATATATTTATATACGCATACATTCCAGAGTGTGCTTCTAGTTATGCACAGAGGTATTCTTTTCTGGGTAAAATTTCAGAAGTAGGAACAAATTTACCATCCCCTCCGCTCTGCAAGTGTATCTCTCTATTGCTTTCAATACTCTTTATCTTATTTCAATAAAAATGAAAGTTTCTATGGCAGCTTTTTTTTTTTTCCTAAAACTCCGGAAGACTGGGAGGAACAGGGATTATTCTGAGTAAATGCAAAGTGTAGTGAGGGGAAAGATTAAACTGTTAATTTTCGGCTCTATGATGGGAATTAATGCAAAGTGTAGTGAGGGGAAGGATTAAACTTAATTTTTGACTCCACCATGGGGGCAAATGCAAACTCTAGTGAGAGGAAGGTTTAAAATGAAAACTTTCAGCTCCATGAAGGGAGTGAATACAAAGTGCAACGAGGAGAAGGATTAAACTGTTAACTTAGGGCTCTATGAAGGGACTGAATGGACAGTGTAGCGGGGAGAGTGATTAAAGTGTTAACTTTCGGGTCCATGATGGGAGTGAATGCCAAGTGTAGCAAGCGGAAGGATTAAACTGTTAACTGTCGGCTCCATCAGGGAAGCGAAGGGAAAGTGTAGCGGGGAGAAGGATTAAAATGTTAACTTTCGCCTCCAAAGCCGAGTACGGAAGAGATTACACAGCTCCCTCCAGGCCGGAACGGCGGCGGCGCAGGCGCGGGGAGCGCCCGTCCCGCCGCCCCTCCCCTCAGCCCCCACCACCCAAGATGGCGGCGGGGCTGAGGCGGCCCCTCCTTCCCTCCCCCTTCCCGCGCTGCGTCACCGCTCCCTCCCTCTCCTTCCCCGCTGCCATTGGCCGCGGGGCGCGCGCGGCGCAGCCAATGGGCGGCGGCGCCCAGAGCGAGGCTGCCCCTGTTTCCCCCTCCCTCCCTCGCTCGCCCCGTCCCTTCCCCCGCTCGGCGGCACCGGCGCGTTCGGGCCACCGGGACCGGCCCCGGCCCGCTCCGAACCGCCCCGCTCCGGGACCCGCTCCTGCCCGCGGCACCGCGCCCGGCCCCGCTCCGGACCCCGCYACCCGGCCCCGCAGCGGCGCCCCCTCGCCCCGGCCCTCCCGGCTCGCCGAGGCCGAGAGCGGGCCCGGCGGGCCCCCGGCGCGCTCGGGCCCGGGCGGAGGCGGAGGGGCCGCGCTCCTCCCTCGCCGCCCCCGCCATGGCCGACAACGAGAAGCTGGACAACCAGCGCCTCAAGAACTTCAAGAACAAAGGCCGCGACCTGGAGGTGAGCGCGGCGGGGCCCGGCCGCGGCGCCCGCCCTGAGCCGCGGGGAGGCGGGAGCGCCGCTCCCGGGAGGGGAGGGCAGGCCGGGGAAGGAGGGAGGAAGGAGCCGCCGAGGCCGCGCTGTGGGGCGGGCGCGGCCGGGCCTGTGGGCGCCTGGCGAGGGGCAGCGGCCGCGCCCGCCCGGCGCCGCTCCGGGGGCTCCGCGGCCCCTCGGGCCCGGCAGCGGCGGCCGCTCCCCCCGGGCGGCTGCGCCCGCCGGAGCCCGGCCCTGCCCTGCCCCAGCGGCCCCGGTTCGGGCAGGGTTTGCCTGAATTCCTGCAGGAACAATCTCTCCGAGCAGCCCCTAAAAGCCTGAGTCAGGATTAGGGCCCAGTTGGGTGTTCTGCTGCGTGTCTCCAGGATACCTAATTAAATAAATAATGCCCTAACCTTTGTAGTCAAGATTATTTTAAAAATATCTATTTTCTTTCTTTCTTTCTTTCTTTCTTTTTTTTTTTTAATATTTCTGTTTTCATCTCAGATAGTTGAGAAGCAGTTCTGGCTTTTAGCACAGAGCCCCTGAACTTTTTGGTGGCTCGATTATTTGAGCTGTGAAGGTGCTTCCTAAACATAGCAGGATTCTTAATTAACTAGGGGTTTCCTTAGGATGTAGTCAAATTTTAAAATTAGGTATCAATCCTCACCTTTAAACACTCGTCCAGGAGTGCTGGTTGGAGCTTAAAATTGTCTGTACAAGGTTCTGGACAAGAATTTTGGCGTTCTCATGGCTGTTGTTCACTAGCCTCAAWGTGTTCCTTCTGTTTTCCATAATATTCCAGTTTTTTGTATGAAGACAGTATGATGTTTCAAAAGTAAAAATTTGTTTATGTCCCTGGCATTAATTAGAACATCAGCCAAGTTTCCCAGAAGTCTGTAACACCTCAATTTTTAACCTGTCCAATGAGATGGATAAAACAGTTGATTATTCAGTTATGCCCAAAGTTTTGGCAAAAATATTGGGAGTGGGGATAATTAATTGCTCTGTTTGCTGGCAGGGTAGTGAGGTTGGTTGGTAACCACTTGCCTTAGCTGTTCGTTTGTTGTTACATAAATTCTGTTACCACTAAATAGACGACTGTAGGGAGGCATCTTTAGGAATGCACACAGAATGTGCTGTTATAGTGAAAAAATGGGATTAATGGGAAGATACAGGTTGGAATTTGGCTGTTTTGGTGCAGAGTTTTAAGGGAAAAGGGCTGAAGTAGGGAAGGTTCAAGATGGACACATGCAGGTAACACCACGTGTGAGTGTCAGGAGGCAGGGAAGCTCTTCAATCATTTTTTTATTTGCTGCTGCACTTGAACGCCTTTTTCCACAGTCGAAACCCACTGCTGGGCCGTGTTAAATTTTAGAGAGTGACATTTATCCAGCAAATCCTGGAGCACACGCCTGCTCCCTAAAATAACCACGGTGCAGGGCTATTTTTCATACAATAGCTCAGGCTTCTGGCTGTCCTTCCTGCTCATTAACTGCTTACACATCACATCGGTCATTAGCGTGAGGGAATTGGTGGTGCCCACTCACAGCCAAGGTCCTGGGGTAGGACAGCTCCAAAATCCGACTTCCAGGGCTGTTTGGGCAGAAAGTTGTGTATTTACTTCACAGAGGAAGCCAACATTTGATCTTTATCTCCTTCCCTCCTCCTCCACTCCTCCCCGTTTTTATCTCCGCTGAAATTCTGCTTGGCCCTTTGGGTTGTTTTTACAAAACCATCATTTTTTAAAAAATTTTCCATGGCAGTTCCCTTCTAGAGAAATAAGAAATCACCCTAATTTTGGTGAATCCCAAATGAAGTGATTTCTCGAGGTTATGAAAGGTTGCCATGTTGTGAATTGCAAACTTCCTAAAAATGTTATCTCTTAATTCCATGTGCTCAGATCAGTCCATTGACAGTCACAGTGCCAGCAGTTCCTGTCACATTGTCCTTGCCTTCCAGGTTTTACATATTCACCGGAAGTCCTTGTATTTTTGACAAAAATCAGGGAGTTTCCTACATTTTATCCCTTAAAGTATGAAGCATTTATTTACCTTTTTGGATAGTTAACAAGTTAAAGTTGGACTTTCATTTTTTTTTTTCCCAATATGCTTCTAAAAATACAAATTCTGGCCTGGAAAAAAGAGGAGGGAAAGAAGAAAGCAAACCCTAACACAAGCACCTGTTTTACATAAGGTGTTTAGCAAAATTCCTTCATATGCTGAAGTCTTGGGTAAACATTGCCTGCACTGGCACGTTGTAAATAATTGCTGCCATGTGTTTGGAGATGACAGATTGCTGATGACACTGGGAATAGAGGGATTTACTGGGACTGGAAAACTCCAATACTTCCTTGTCCTTTCCCTTATTTATGCTGCTGCTCAAAGGAATACACGGTGTAATAAAGTTTTTAATACTGGCAGAGTTGCTGCTGGGAGAGCAGTGATTTGGAGCTAATACTGAGGCAGCATCTCTGGGGGGGTTTTAAGATTTCTGGTCAGTGCTTCCAGCATTCTTTTAGGGTCTTCAAGATTTTAGAGCTGTGGGGGAAAAACACAATTGGTTCAGCACAAAGAGGAGCCTTAAAAACTCCAGGAGTGGCCACAGTTTTTCTCTTTGACCTCCAACCCCAAAACCTGACTTGAAGAAGGGCTTATCTGGACTCTAATATTAAAATTATGCAAATACTTGTCCATTAGGGAGCTGGGTAAGGTGACTTTTTTCATCTTGTTCCTTCAGTGAGGAACAGGTTTTACTTGGGCCTTTTTTCTTCCCCTTGGATAAGAAAGGATGAGCTGCTTTTTACTGTTTATTGTGGGTATGGCTGTGCTGACACCCAATTTTAATTTCCAGCCTTTATTTTTACTGGTAGTACCACAGAGCTTGGAATTAAATACCAGATCTTTACTATACAAAGGCCAGATAAGTGCAGATTGTTCATTGTGTCTGTGATAGAGTTTTATAACAATCTGAGTTTAAACAATGCCTTTTTAGCTCTGCATTTGGGGGTCTTGGTTTGGGAAGGTTTGCAGAGTTTTGGGGTGTTTTATTTGCTTCATTTTGTTTCGCCTGGTGATTCAGTTTTTCATTTTCTCTTGGTGGTTGTTGCCTGCTGCAGCATTCCAATCTGACTGACATTTAGGGAGTTTTTTGAAATAAAATAAAAGCTATTTTATTCCTCTGGAAATCCTGGAAGAATCTGCTGAGTTCCTGCTGGCCTTTTCTTCCCTGAGTCACCTGTGTTGCTGGGCAGGAGATTAAGGATTGCTTTAACAGTGCCAGCACAGGAGAGGTGTTAAATAGAGATTTCTGCTCTGTAATTGAGAGATGCATGAAGGGAAATGATGATAATTCCGTGATGCAGAGCACTTCAAAACTAATTTTGGAGCAGCCATTGCATCAAGATGCTTTAAGATCAGCAGTGTCAGGATTTTAAGAGTTGCCAGCATCATTCCCTGGACTTGAAAAATACCAATATATTTGAGAACACCAAGGAAGCTCCAGGGGAGTGAAGGAAAGGTGCTGGTGTGAGATACATTGAATATTGCAGGTACTTTGAAGCTTTTCGACCTCTTCTGTATCCCACACAAAATAGTCTGCTTGGGATTAAATATGGAAGAACTGAAGGAGAGCAGGAATTTCACTCACTGAGATAAAAATAGGTTCCTTTAAGCTGACTTGGAATTCTGTGGTGAAGCTCATCCATCTTGTCACTTTCAAATGATACTGAGATATTTGTATGAGGCATTTTCTTTGCCATGCACATCGTCTCCAGGAAAAATGGGGCTGGTAGCACATGTAATGTCATATTGATTTTTATTTTTTTATCTGTAACTCACACTCCCATTTTCATTCTGAAGGGGGAAGAGCTGCTGAGATGTGATTTCAGGGGGTATCTTGTGTTGGTTTTATGATCCCAAAGCATTTTTATCAGTGATCTTGAGAGTAGATTTCATTGCTCCAGTTTGTAATTGAGATGGGATTTGTATAGGAGGGGAATAGTGGATGGAGGAGGGCCTGAATCACTGGATATAACTGGGGAAAAATAGTCTGTTTTCACATGTCCGTGCCTTGGGGAGTGTTTTTTGTTTTATTTTGAATCCCAGACCACACTGGTGCTGGTGGCAACTTCCTGGGAAGGAAGGATGTCACAACCAACTCTTAATTTACAGTAACTGTTGACTTTGCAGTTCCCCAACAGAAACAATGTGCCTTTGGAAACCATTCCCTAGGATGAGAGGAGTAGCCAAAGTTCTACAGTTACTTGTGTGCTGTCAGACCTTCCTGTTGTAGGTGTAGAAACAGAGTGGAATATTTTATAGCAGCAAATAAACCCCCACCCCACACAGGAGTGAGCACAGACTGTGTGTGGTGGGAGCTGAGTTCCTGATCCGTTCAGGGAAGGAAGAGGGGTCAGGATCCCTTTCCAGGTGTATCTAGGAAGGGCTGGCRGATCCCAGCTGCTCCTGCTGTGGCACTGGGAATGTTCCTCGTGTTGTTGTGAAAACTCCCAGAATGTCTCAGGATCCTGCAGGCATCGCTAACACGAGATTTTAATGATAAGCTGAAGGGCTCAGTCATGACTAATGGTCAGAAATAGCCCTTATGATAAATCTGAAGCTAAATATAATTGAAAAAAGGAGGATGGAGGGGTGGCCATCACAGGCTGACAGAAATAGATCGGATCATTTGATTTTTGATGTAGCAAATGACAAACAGGATCCAGTGACTGAAAGAGCCACATGAATTCCTGACGAAGTGGTGCATGTTTTTCAATTGGAGCCCTTCCCAGGATCATTCTGAGCTCTGCTTTAAAACCCTTTTTGGTGAGAGTGGCGTCCTGCTCACAGTTGTGTTGTTGCAAGCTGGGAGCTGATTCAGATAACTCAGATCTCCCCCAGAACAGAAGGAATAATTTCCCACGTGCCAAGACACCACCATCCCTCATTTCTGCCCTTTGAGCTGTTTTCCAAAAGGCAGCACAAGTTGATCCTGACTCTGCTTGGCATTTTAGTTTCTCCAAACTATTCCATCTCTAGCTGGGGTGGTGATGCTGGGAAACTCCGTGACAGAGCTGACTTCAGTTCTCATTTGTCGTGCTTTTCCTCTTCCTCAGAGGATGAGCAGTGCCAGGTTGACCTGTAACTATTCTGTCAACAGACTCTGTATACACAGAGAATGATTTGGAGCCCAGTTTTGGCAAATTGTGCTTAAGAGTGACTTCACTGGTGGCTTGTCTTTCATGTGAAGGCTTTTGTGATTCCAAGGTGTGCAGGTAGGAATTACCTCTTCATGGCAGGCAGGAATTCAACCAAGGGCCTGTCAGCTTTTAGCAGGAGGGAGAACATTCTTTGTGTTCCAGCAGAGGCTCTTTTAAAGTCTCATCAACTGCAGATATGATTTTTCAAGTAAAGAATCCTCTAAATGACACAACTGAGGCTTTTTTTCTTGTAGTATTTGTTTTGGTCCCACTCAATTCTCCCTCTGTCAGCAGCAGCTTTGCTGTGACCAGCAATGTCATCCTTGGGGTCTGGGAAGAGCTATCCCTCTCCCAGGGCAGCTTTTGGGTAGGAATGCTGATTGGGTTGTGGTTTGGGAAGGTTCTGAAAGTCCTGTGAGATCATCGGGGCGTGGTACAGTTCTGCAATCTGATTATCAGAGGGATTCCTCACATTATTTTCATCTTGGATATGCCCGATTAGTAGAGTTTGGAGAAGCTACACTGAGCATTTGAGAGCAGGAGCCTGTAGTGGGTAAGTCATGTGCAAAGCTGCAGCATCTTTCCAAAGCCTGTAAGTGCTGGGTGGTATCCAGCAGTGGATCAGCTTCTCTTGGAGCTCAGAGAAGTGTCCATGGAGTGTTTCCTGCCCTCAGCTCTGCTCTTCAGGGCTGCATCCATTGCCCTGGGGGTCTGGGCGTTCCTGGGGAATCCCAGGCTGTGCTTTGCTGGGGAATCCCAGGCTGTGTGATGCTGACCTGCTCTTCAGTGTTGGGATGCTCTGAACTCTTCTCTTCTGGCTCTTCCCAGGTTGCTGCAGCCGCTGCTGGGCACTTTGCCTTTTCCAGAGCAGGAAGCTGTCACTGGGGGGAGGTTGGATTTTTCCCTCACCTGTTTGTTTTTCTGACCAGGAAAAGTTCTGCCTCCAGAGCAGCAGGGAACCATCCCTTCTGTTCCACTTTTTCCTCTCCTTACATTTTTCTCATAGCTCCTTTCTTTGAGGAGCTAAAGTGTTGTGCTCAGCTGAAATTTCATCTGATGAACTGTGTGTTCTTTTTGATAAAAATAATTATGCTTTGAAAGGGAAGCTTTTAATGCTTATCTTCAGATCTCCTTGCTGTTCGGGAGGTCTGGCTGTTCCTTTTCCTTCTGTCCTGTGCTCGGGGCCTTGCAGCTTTTCCTGGGCTTGTGAAAGTTTAGTCACAATAAAAATGGAATTGTTTGGAACTTTGCTGTTCTCGTCCACTGTGGAGTTCAAAGAATAAAATCACTCCAGGCTGATTTATTTCTCTGTTTTCACCGCAGTAGCACAAGCGGCAATAAACCAATTTATGTATATTTACAATTGATTTTTTTCCTGAATACTGTCAATGGCAGCTGTGGAGAAAATGACCCCAAAAAATATTGCTCTTAGAATGTAAAAGGTTTTATGTGGGTTTCATTTATAAATAATAGTTCTGTAACTCAGCTTGGCTTACAGGGTCTCTTAATTTGAGCTTGTTTGTAAAGTTATTTCACTATAGATTGCCATGGTCTTTATAATGCTTTTGGTGCTTTGTTTTATGCACAACTCCTTTAAATTTTGCCCTTTAAAAGATATTATTTTATTCCTAATTCCCTTTTTCCCTCAACATGAAGACTCAGGAGAGTGTTTTACTATGAAATAACAAATATTGTCGTTATTTCCATTTCCTGTAGGATTTCTCCTTTTCTAATGAAAATTAAACCCTGTGTGTAAAAGTTTTGTTTAAAGTGCATGAACTGAAATAGTTGTACGAGAACTTTTTAAATTGGTCTAAATTCAGATTATGATGTATTTTGATCTTGATTCTTTCCAGACTATGAGAAGACAAAGAAATGAAGTTGTTGTGGAGCTGAGAAAGGTGAGATGACACAGCATTATTACTCTTTTATATTATTGTTCTTATGTTCTTACTTTAGTAAAATGTAAGAGTTTTTGTTGAAGAYTTAAAAGTTCTGAAGTTACCACATCTGCTACTGGGAGTCCCATAATTTTTGTCCTGAAAACCRGGGGTTTATTTGGAATCTCATCAAGGGAATCATTCCTGCACTTCCAGTTAGGTTTTAAAAGATTTATAAAAAGCTTGGGTTTGCCTTTGAAAATCAGCTGTTTCTGCAGGCAGGAAGYTATTTCCTTACAAGTGAGAGTGGAAGAGTGCGAAGGTAACACTGGAATTGTTGGAAAAAAGGAATCACAACTGGAATTAGTTTCCTTCTGAGCTGAAGAGAAAACCTCTGGGAATTGCTGTGTGCTGTTAGAAATGGTGACGAAGAGGTTGGAATGTTGATGGATGTGTGCACATAAAACTTCCAGCACAAGTTGGATGCAGGATTTTTTAGGAAGAAGTAATTCCTAAGATGTGCTTCTCTGYGCAGCCCTTTCCAACTTTTTGTTGGAAATTTTAACAATATCAATGACAGCAACTTGATGATGCTTGTTTAAAACAGAAGCTTCTCTTCCCTGCTTAACACCCCTACACCCCCTAAATCCAAGTTTTAAAGGTGTTCCATCCTTTTTCTCTTTAAGAACAAAAGAGATGAGCATCTCCTAAAGAGAAGGAATGTTCCCCATGAAGATATCTGTGAAGATTCCGATATAGATGGGGACTTTAGAGTGGTAAGAATTAACTCTCAATAATTTCTTCTTTTTGCATACTTTAAAGACATTCAGAATTTCTAACTGCTTTTTGTCTTTGTTTTCTAGCAAAACACTTCTTTGGAGGCAATAGTACAGGTAAAAACAGTTAAATTGTTTGAATATTCTTCATGTCATGATGACAGATGTATGAAAATTCTAATTTTTCTTGTTTTAGAATGCTTCAAGTGACAACCAGGGTATTCAGTTAAGTGCTGTGCAGGCAGCAAGGTAAGAACACATTTTTCTCAACCATCCTGATTTTATTCTTATTTTATCCTGTTCTTAAGGTCAGAAAATGTGTTCTAGCTTAACTGAAATTGTATGTAATGAAGTGGTTTTTAAAAAGAAAGTTGATCTTTAAAGAAATCAGAATACACAGACCTTTTAAGTAGTGTGGATTTTCTTTACATGTAAATACCTGGATTTATTTGGTGCAAACTTGATGCTCTTCACAGAGTAAAATATACACTTTAAAGGACTATAAAATCTTTGGCTTTAAGTGCAAAAAGATCTGAGTGTCTCCTTTGCTGGGTAGAAGAGGAAGAAGCTGTAGGAGGGTGGAACTGGATAACTCTGATCTTTTATTTTCCTGACTGGTGATAAACTTCCAAAGTAGAGAAAACATGGAATGAARTGGCCAGTGGATATAATGGCTTTGCTTTTCCACTAGCTCAGTAATTTCACTTTGGGGGATTATTTTCACTTAAAGGGGAGGGAAAAAATCCTGCTGGGTCTTTGGGAGGAGGAGAGAAGCACTTGGGAAGGAATTCCCAGCCCAGGAGGAGCAGTTTGGTTGTTGGGGCTCCACTGGAGATTCCCAAACTCAACCACAGGAAGCCTTTACTGAGCTGCTCCAGTGTCAGCACTGATCCCTTTTTGAGTGGAAAGTTGGATTAAACAGCTCCCTGCTCCTTTCCAGGCAGGATTTGTCTGTAATCTGGTTTTTTCTCCTTTCCCGCGCAGGAAGCTGCTGTCCAGTGACCGCAACCCACCCATTGATGACCTAATAAAATCAGGAATATTACCTATTTTAGTGCACTGTCTTGAAAGAGATGACAAGTGAGTATTGCCAAAACTCAAAATATTGCACCAATTCTTGCTATTTAGCTGATGTGCCACTCATTTGAACAATAATTACTGTATTTTTTCTTTCTCTGCAGTCCTTCCTTACAGTTTGAAGCTGCGTGGGCTTTGACAAACATTGCCTCTGGAACCTCGGAACAAACCCAGGCTGTAGTTCAATCCAGTGAGTCCTGCAGGGTTTGATTTGGTTCCCACATGTGGGATTTGGCTGGAATCAGGTTGTCAATCCAGGCACTGAAGGAGCTGCTGCCAGGTGTTTACCTCTGGCATCACACACCTGGTTTTGGCTTCATTTTCTCAGGGTTGAAACTCACTTGGGTTTCCTAATGGTGAGCAGCATCTTCTGGAAACTCAAAGTATCTTAGCAGAGTTGGTATCTGCCGGTTTCCAGTTTTCAAACTTAAAACCCCACCAAAACTCACCAAAAAACTTGAAATAAAAGCAAACAACCCCTCTGAAAAGCTCCCTGTTGTGAATAGGGAAGAAAATTCATGGACCAGAGGGTGCCTGACATTGAACTCTTCCAAAATCAAGTTGAATTAAAAAACCTGTCCTTCCTATTTTGAGGCATCTGAAACATGGGAAGGAATTGTAGTTGGATTTGGAATCTGAGTTGCCAGGCAAAGCAAACCTTGTTCTGTACTCCAGGCATGTCCTAAGCTGAAGCAGATCTTGTGCTGCTAAATCAGAGCTAAGTGGGCAGGATTTTTAACTGAGTGAACAAACCAGAGGTTCTTGAAGAATCACAGATACTGTGAAATGAGTTTTTCCTAAATTTAAGGAAAAAAATACACAAAATTTATGTTGGCTCCAAGATCAGTTGCTTCTACTTTTGCGAACTCAGTGTTAAGAGCCTGTGAACTTTGATATAATTTTTTTCACCCTTAAAGGATGTACCTTTTTCTAACTTTCCTTTTTCCCCATCCTCTTCCTTTCCCAGTTGCATCCTGAATTTTCTTTGGGAAATGTAATCAATAGATAATCTATCCCACCCCTGATCTAGAACACTTTATATTTAAACCTAATTTATCAATGGATTGAGCACTTCTTTCAGTGATTTCTGTAGGTCTATATTGCACTCTGGTAGTCAGTTTAATAACTGTGACATGTGAAATTATGATTTATTTCAATTAAAAAGATGCTCTGTTGTAATTTTTCCATAAGAATTTTTTAATCTGCTTGCTGGAGATGTTTTTTCTCCTTGCATACAGGCATTGTAAATACCCTTATTTAGCAGAAAATAAGAATCCTGCTGATTTGTTGTTTCTCTACTAAAACGGGGTTTACATCAAGAAATAATCTAACTAAAAATACCGGTTTCTCTTGAAATATGTGAAGTAAATGGGTTCCTTACAGACTAAGCTATTATGTAAGCAAGCACCTTAGTGCTGGGGGAGAATAAAACAGGATCAATTATCTAAATGTGGAGCCTGTGGAGCCCTTTCCTGCCCTCTTCCTACATTCCCACTCCTTAATGGAGCTCTGTTCCTGCCTATTCTCAAGTTGCTTCATTTGAATGGGTGAGTTTGGTCTTTGTTGCTACTTTGCACTTGGGTCTGGTGCATAACTTAGCAGAGAATTTCTGAATTCAATAAATGGAACTAAATTTGGATCCTGACAAGCTTCAGTAAACTTGAGACTTGCAAACAAATTGAATGTCAGGGGTTTAATATTCTCTAAGTGCAGGCTCTGTAAGAGGATGCAGCAAAGGAAGAATTACTGCAGTGTTTTATTTCAGTATCACCTGGGAAATTAGTGAAGCTTTGACCAGTTCTTAACAGGACAAAAATGTCTCATGTGAGAGTTGGTTTTGTGAATTATTTGCTCTTTTGAGATGCGTTTTTTACCATTTCCCCGGGTTATTTTTGTACCTTTCAGATGCTGTGCCGCTTTTCCTGAGACTGCTGCATTCACCTCATCAAAATGTTTGTGAGCAAGCGGTGTGGGCTTTAGGAAATATCATAGGTGGGTGTTACTCCTGCCACCACAAACTTCCGGGGGTGTTTTATTTTTGTTTGGAAACTTTGTCAAGGAATCTCCAGGAATATGTTGGGCTCTCCACTGTGTTTGGTGGTTTGGTGTTGTCTGCYACCCCTTTCCCTTGCCCACCACCATAAATCCATAAATGATGGGATGTTTTCTGTTAAAATACCACTGATTGTGTCTCCCACAGGTGATGGACCCCAGTGTAGAGATTATGTTATTAGTCTTGGAGTAGTGAAGCCACTGCTGTCCTTCATCAGCCCCTCCATCCCCATCACCTTCCTAAGGAATGTCACCTGGGTCATGGTCAACCTGTGCCGCCACAAAGACCCCCCTCCACCGATGGAAACCATCCAGGAGGTGATGGAATTGCTCTGGAGTGGGATTGAACTGCAGCTCAGTGTTTGTCTGCCTTAAAAGTAACCCTCAGGTGTTTCTTTCCCCCCTCAGATCCTGCCGGCGCTCTGCGTTTTAATTCACCACACGGATGTAAATGTGAGTGACCCCTCTTAAAGCCACTTCCAGCTTCTGCTGTGGTTTTTAAACTGAAATATAAAATAAAATAAAAATCTGTGATGTTCCCTTTGATTAGGACAAACTTCTTTTGATATCTATTAACTGCCTATTTCAAAATAGTGATGTTATTTTTAAATAGTGATGTTCTTCCCTGGTATTTCTGTCTTTGCAAGTGTTTATTTGCATGTACTTTCCCTGCACTTATAACTGAAACTGCATTTTATTTTTATTTCTGTGAGCATTCATTCACAAATAAATACAAGAATTTTTTTGCCTAGCACTTAAATTTGTAATGAAAATCAGTGTCTGCTATGCATGACAAATGTCAGGGTTAGATGTAATTTCTGAGGTGTGTTAAATACGAAATTGCTATTTAATAGTGAAGTAAATAGCAAAACTTTATTGAAATTATGAAATAAATCAGGTTTTTACCTAAACATAAATCAGAATTTAAGATTAATTTTTTGCTTCCTAAAGAAGTTGTAGCTGAGTTAAGTTAATGGCAGCAGCCAAAATATGTCTACATTAACATTACTATTCATATAGTAATTATGGGATTTAATTTCTTGTCTCTAAGTAGGTGAAATTAAGTTTATTTGAATTTTTGAAATGGCTGTACTGATGAGCCAGTCAAGAGCTGTCAACTGAAACAACACTCAATATTTTTACAAGCTGCCAGCTGAAATGCTCACATTTACTGCTGTTCAAACTGGCTTTTCTGTGTGTGAGTGCACACACACATTAATTTAARTGAATTTAAAATTGATCTATAAATGTACATTGTTTTGGTGCTATTTCTGTGCTATRGACAGAGCTGTTGTTTTTTCCTGTCAGATATTGGTAGATACAGTCTGGGCACTCTCCTATCTAACGGATGCTGGCAATGAGCAGATCCAGATGGTGATAGACTCTGGAATTGTCCCTCATTTGGTTCCTCTCCTCAGCCACCAGGAAGTTAAAGTCCAGGTAACTTTGGATCCCRTGGAGGAAGTGACCCCCAAAATGTGCTAATACAGAAAATGCTGCTGTCTTTTTAGAGCTCACGCTGAAATGTAAAGAATATTTTTTCCTGTGGGCCGCAGCATTTGCATAARACCTTTTATGTGCTCAGCTAGAAAAATATTTGCTGAAAAAATGTTGTTTTTAAAGGAAATGTTTTGTTTTCAGACGGCTGCACTGAGAGCTGTGGGGAACATCGTCACTGGCACCGATGAGCAGACACAGGTGGTTCTCAACTGTGAAGCTCTCTCACATTTCCCAGCACTTCTGACACATCCCAAAGAAAAAATTAATAAGGTGAGCAACACCAGGGATTTTACTTGATTGATAACTTTTATATTTGGCTTAGCTTGGATTCAATGTTGTGTAGTGTCATAAAGATGTGAATAATTGACTCCTTCYACCAGTTTGTGGCAAATTTCAGCAAATACTGGGTTTTTTTCTGGAAATTAATATCCATAGGAAAGTCTCTTAGGAGCTGCAGACTTGTGCTTGACAAGAACGTCAATGTTTGTAGGAAATCAAAGCTTTCTCTGTATAAATCTGGTTGTTGACTTAAAAGTTGGAGTTCTCCATACATGAAATGTCACCTTAATTAAACTGACTCTCTTGGAAGTGATGAAACAGAGATAATTGGGTGTGTGTGTGTGTGGATGGAGTGTGATTGAGAAAGGGAATTATCCCAGAGTAGGCTGGGGGTGGGGATTGAGTGTGGATGTGAGGAAAGGGCTCTCRTGGGGGCACTGATGGCAGTGCTGAGGCCGGAGTGCATCTGAGGCGTGTTGGGCACCATGGGGGCCCCTCTGCAACACTGCCAGTGATTAAAGCCCCAGGCAAGCCCACCAGGAGAGCCCAGGCTGCCCAAATCTCTACCAGGGTCAGCAGTGATCCTGTGATCTGATCTCAGAGAGTCAGTGAGTGAAGTACGAGCATTGCTCAACCTCATGTTGAGGGAAATACTCGGCTGAAAAGTCATTCAGAGAGGTTGAGAAGGGAATTGACTGGTGGGAGGTTTCTAGGAAGGGAGAAATCTATCAACTGTAGGATTTTAAGATGTTGATACTCTGAATAAACTTAAATTTTTATGTGAAACTGTTACTTCTTGGTTAAAGTGTAGATTCCCACTCTAAAAGGGAGGTGAGGGCTCTGAATTTAACTCAGGGAGGGACTGCTGGGGAAGAGAACTGGTTTTGCTTTCCCAGGCACCTGCTCTTGGGTATTGCTGGGAGGAGAGTCCTGGGCCTGTGGACAGAATGAGCATAAAGAGTCATAAATTTAAGAGTATTGTTAAAAATCGAGTGTTTAATTAATAGTGCTGCATTGTCTTGAAGCTAAGAAGAGCCATTAGGAATGAGACAAAGAACTGCCTCCTACACTGTCATGTCTGGAACACACAGTGCTGTCAGGCATTTTGGCCATCAGCTGAAACCTGCTTGTTGGCAGTGCTGGAAGCAATTACAAGTGCTCATTTGGGATTTTCTCTCTCCAAATAATTTTTCCTTTTAATTTGAAGTATTTGGTTGAAGCTGGTAACAGTGAAAGACTGAGGAGTCTTGTGAAGTCTCCTAAGGTGAGATTGTCCCTTTGGTTTGTCTCAGCAAGAGCTCAGCTCTGCACAATGACCTGATTGAATACTTGGTTGTGTTTAAGCTTGCCCAGTTGCAGTGGACATAAATTATATGGAATCCTTCTCTCAACTAATTCCTGATCCTTTCCTTTTGCAGGAAGCAGTGTGGTTCCTATCCAACATCACTGCAGGAAACCAGCAGCAAGTTCAGGCAGTAATAGATGCAAACCTTGTTCCAATGATAATACATCTTCTAGATAAGGTCAGATCCCAAGGATTGGTGTTGGGCCTTCAAATCCTGTGTTCCTTTCCAGCTGTTGTGTGTTAGTGTCTTTTAAAACACGACTTCCCAAACCACATTGTGCCCTCAAGGATCTCCGTGTCAGAAAGAAGGAACAGCTAAAAGCGTGTGGGAAGTATTTAGGGGAGAAGACAAATAACACAGAGCTGCTCACARATAGCTCTGTTCACTGCCAGTTTATTGATCTGTGAGGAAAGAGTGGAGACTTTTCCATTTAATGACAGCCCTGAGCCGAGGAACCGGAGCAGCCCCAGCTGCAGCGTGTGCAGTGCCTTRTCACGGCTCACACCGAGCGCTGAGCTCTCCCTGCAGGATGTGACAGCTGCTGATAAGGACTGGGAGAGTGCAGTGCTGCAGTCCTTGTTTGCTTTGATGTAAACAAAGTTCCCTTCCCCTGGAAGATCCATTGTAAGACATGGTTGTAGGGAAGGGATGAACACACAGAGACTCAAACAGCCACAGGATTTATTTGTTACCTTCCCAGAACCTGATACAGTGACACCATGCAGAAGGGACTGTAACAAATACAGCTTTTGTGGGAATACTGCCTGGCATAAACCCTGGGATGACTGTTCTTGTCTCTGGTTGTGCTTTCAGGGGGACTTTGGTACTCAGAAAGAAGCTGCTTGGGCAATAAGCAACTTAACAATCAGCGGGAGAAAAGACCAGGTGAGTCCAGCTTCAGGAAAACTTCCATTCCTGCCTTGGGAAGTGCCAGGGTTATGGATGTCTCTGTTCCTCCACTGTTCAGTAAYGCTTCCCTTCTGCACATGGGATTTAAGAGTGACCTTCACTTGTTTCTGTAGTGACCTGAGATCAGGAGCATCAGTGGGGGTTTGGTTGAAAGCTCTTCTGTTGGGATGAGTGACTTCAGTCAGGCTCTGATGGGATTCTCGAACATTCCACATTTCTTTTTACCCTTTTTCCCAAACCATAAGGATGTGATAATTCAAAGAACAGTAATCAATAAGTAGAAATACACAAGTCTCCTGTAAGCCCAGAGTATATTAGTGGCAGGGTTGGGGTGGTGCTGTCAGTCTTCAGAGAAGAGTGTGAAACTCCGTACCTAATACTGAAAAATTCACAGTATGTGCTGGTTTTGTGTTGTAGATCCTAAATGTATTTATAGTTCAATACCCAGATGTTACCTTTGAATGCTCTAAAAAGGGACTCCTGGAGTGGCCACTGCAGAATGCTCTGGGCTGGGTGGGTGACTCTGAGTACTTGGACTTCCTGGAATGTGTTTGCCTGTGTGCTTGTGCTGCTGCCACGTTCCTGCTGTAACTCTTGGCTTTTCCCCCCCTCAGGTGGCTTACTTAATTCAACAAAATGTAATTCCTCCCTTTTGCAATTTGCTGACAGTAAAAGATGCACAAGTTGTGCAAGTGGTTCTGGATGGACTAAGTAATATATTAAAAATGGCTGAAGAGGAAGCAGAAACCATAGCCAATCTTATAGAAGAGTGTGGAGGTAGGAGGAGCAATATTTTAATCACTTTTTCAGGGATCACTGCTTTGGCATCCTGCTTGTGTTGGGTTTACTGTTGGCACAGATATTTTAAGCAAACCTGTTTTACAGTGCCCTTTTCATGCCTATCAAGTGAATATCCACAGCTCTTCCTAAGTTCATAATCAAATAAAATGTGGAGGAGCAAGATAATGACAGTAAAGTTTATTAGGTGCTAATTTTGTAACAGTCTGGCATATTAGACAAATTAGTCTAATTAACAGAAACTAAATTAGTCAATGTGGGGATGGTGTGCTTACCTTAATTATGCACAAGTCATGTCCAGGCGAACTTGGAAAAAAAAATTCTACAAACAATGGTTGTAAAAATGCAGTAACTTTAATTTCCTCATAGCTTTGAGACCTTCTCCGTGTTGGTTGTGCTTTAAGTTGACTGAAACTTTTCTGGGATGAAAGAACAGGGATATTAAATTTGGGCACAGGTGAAAAGCTCTCTGGGATTTGTTAACATGGAGTAGAATAATCTTTAAAATACCAAATCTTGAGGGAGGGCAGAAAGTGATTGGTGGTGGCTGGGAGGAGAAAAGAGGTGTTTGTGCCAAAACTCAGCTTGTCAGGGCTTCAGAAAGATTTCTATGTACTGTATATCTGTGTGTTTTTATGTATAAAATATATATAAATATGCCAGATGGTTTTAACAGCATCTTATTCGTAACTAGATTTTTCCTAACACTATTCCCAGCTGTGTTTTAATTTCTTTGTTGGAAGTTGTTTGGCCTGAATTTGGTGTTCTGATTTCTGTCGTGTGTTGTTTGCAGGCCTGGAGAAAATTGAACAGCTACAAAACCATGAAAATGAAGACATCTACAAACTGGCTTATGAGATCATTGATCAGTTCTTCTCTTCAGATGATGTGAGTGTGGAATTCCCTGCAGTGTGCTCATTGTTTTCATTTATAAATCTGGCTTGGGAGAAAGGCAGCAGCCCCAGAGCTGCTCTGTGASACTGGTTGGGCTCAGGGAAGAATGAGCCCTTGTTTGAACCTGTTGCATCTCCTACCATTGCTCATGATGAAGCATCTAAAGAAGATCTGATGCCTAATTTAAGCCTCATCTCTAGGGATTAAAATCCCAGGCTGTGAATAGTTCCCTCAACTCTCAGCCCCTGCCTGAGCGTGACATTTCACATTTGATAAGCTCTCTGCTGACTCCAGGGCTGAGGCTGCTGCTTAAGAAACAAAGTAGTTGGAATATTGAATAATTTCAGGGGTGGAATGTGCTGATCAGAAACGTTGTTTCCATGTCAAACATGTAACATAACCCAAAGGAAAAGTTGGTTTGTGTGCACTTCCAATCACAGGAGTTAATTGCAGAGACGGGGAATGCAGCCCTGGCAGTSTGTGCCATGCAGGGAGGGGTTTCTGCTTGGTTGAAGAACTGCAGAAATGGTCAAGCTCAGCTGCACTTCATGGCCTGTTTTCACTTGGAAGATTATTTTGTGCTGGAGTTTCACTTTTATGTGAACAATAAGATCCAAGCCTTGTTTAGGAACTCAGCTTTCGCATATACAGACAGACTTTGAGTTTAATGCAGTGTCAGTCTGGTAACCACAGTCTGGGCCTAATCCTTCCTTGGCTCAATGGTGCTGGTCTTCTCCTAAGAACTGGGACAGTTTCTAAGGCTGCTAGAAGGCTTTCCAGGAGTGAAAATTGTGTAAACAAGAGGGTTTGGGGTGCCATGTAGCCTTTCCTGCTAAGTACAAACTAAAACATTTGGGCTTTACTTCATTTTAGTGCTCTCACAAAATTAGGGGGAGGAATGGCAGGACTGGATGCAAGGAGGTGAAGAGAGAGCTGCTTTTGGGATTGTCCAGCTCCTGATTAGTGAGGTTTGGTTGTGTCCCTGCTCATGATGTTGCCATTCCATTGCAGATTGATGAAGATCCAAGCCTTGTTCCAGAAGCAATACAAGGCGGAACATTTGGTTTCAATTCATCTGCCAATGTACCAGCAGAAGGGTTCCAGTTTTAGAGTGGTATTTTGGAAGTTTAGGTACAATGCAGCACTGAATAAAAAAAAAAAAGGTTTGATCCATCAATCTTGGCTCATGGGATCCGCTGCTGCATTAAATCGGGAAAGAAAATGTGAAGATTTCATTTGGAATCACAGAAAAGCCCAAATGAAGTCAAGATGGCGAGTGGGTGCGAGTGAGAATGAGTGGCAAAATGTAATGACAAACTTCACACTGAATGCTTCTTTAGATTGTTCAAAGAAAAAGGGCTACAGGTCACAGATCTTCAGTGCCTGAGAAGGAACACCGACTTCCTAGAGCAATTGGGGGAACGCAGTACTCTCATCATCAGCCTCGTAAGCATAAGAGAATAGGATGCCCACACAATGCAAGGAGAACGAGCCCAGGCCTTGCTCTGAAGCCCCGTGTGAATGGCCAGCGTGGAGTGAGTGTCTGCACCCGCTGCCCTGGAGCCAGGCTGTGGCCGGGGCTGCCCTGGGGCCAGGCTGTGGCCCCTGGAGCCGGGCTGTGGCCAGCCTGGGGCTGTGGCTGTGGCCAGCCTGGGGCTGTGGCCAGCCCGGGGCCGTGGCTGTGGCCAGCCCGGGGCCGGGCGTGTGCGCGAGAGAGTGGTTGTGATGTGTCTGTGAACGCATGCGAGCTTGAGTCGCCTCCAGGGGCTGAGAACCTAAAATCATCCAATGAGTTCATAAGTGTTGACTTACACTGGACACACAAAGACCGGTTTAGCAGCAGACTCTGGTTTACTCCTGCAGCCTGTGTTTTTCTCTTTTTTTTTTTTTTTGTTTTGGTTTAATTTTTTTTCCCTCTTATTTTTTTTCTTTCAGTTCTTTTTAATTTCTTTTCCTGTTACGGCTTCTTAGTTGTTTGTAAAGTCAGAATTTCAGGAAGGCTTCCCTGTGCATTTGCACCAGATGAATGTTTGATGTTATGAAAAGCTTTTCCATATCATCAAAACTAATTTGTAGATTTTTGCATGGAAAAACAAACAAACAAAAAAAAATCATACATTTCCCTTCAAACTAGACTGTGTTGCAGTACACAAGTTGCCATAATAGTAGAAAGCAGTAAAATGTGGTAATAAAACCTCATCCTTTTCATTTTCAAAGATAACATGAAGACCTTTGCATGTGGTATTCTCCAGCATAGTTCATTTTTAGATTTTGTTGAGTCCTGTAACCAAAATGTTTCTGTTGTGGTAGGATACCGTGCTGTGTTTCAATGTTACTTGTTTTCAAACTTTGTTTTCTATGAAAATGATATGGAAACGTCTAAAAATGAAATTTGGTGCATATGTACTGCCGAGTAAAGACCGAAAAAAAGAGGTGTGAATAGATGTACAAATCAAGTCATGGTTTGAACACCTTTAATATGCCTAATCCAATTGTTTTAGACTCTTTTTATCTTAGATGTAGGCAGCCATGAACAATCTATTTTGAGCCACTTTAGAGAGAAAAAAAACTTTGTATTTTTAAAACTTGCACAAAAAGGATGCAAGTGTTTTTATAATTGGAGGAATGCCTCAGTTTTGAGGTCCTGCACACTAAATTCAAGGTGATGTTACAAATTTGTACAAACTGAACTCTTGATAAGGTGGCTCATTGTAGGAAATGCTGTGCCTTCCCCTTTGAGCACAAGTGTTGCATGAACAACAGTTTGCTATAATAAAACATCCCAGGTTAGCCACCATTAGCATCTATATCTACCTTGTGTTTTAAAATCAGCTGGTAATTCTGAAACACTGTAGAATGGATAAAGATTATTTTGTGATCATAACTCTTTGTTGGACTAGAGTATTTTTGCAGCATTCCTTGTCATCAGAAACATGGTTAAAAGTTTAAAACTAGAAGCAGCGGAAAACTAGCTTGTGAATTTATCCAAGTAGAGTGCAGGCTAGGCTGTCTTGGGGAAATAAACATTAAAACTTGCAACTCTGCTGCTGTGGCTGGTTCTTTATAGAATACTCACATTTTCCATCATAAAACACTGGGATTATTTGAAGAAAGTGACTTTTAAAGGCTCTGGGATGGTTTTTACCTCAATATTGGTGTGTTGCAGGCTGGAAGCACGGAATTATTTTTGGTATTTGTTAACGTTTATACCAAATTTACCTAATTACCTCTGTGTATTCAYTAAATAAATCAGGGCTGGTTTCATGGAAAATGCAGGGAATCCATGGAGGAGGGAAATGAAATCCTTTTTCTGGAAGTTCCAATGCTCTAAGGAAAATTCTGCCCAGTGAATTACAATTTTCACCCTCAAACACCTTTGTGAGGGAYGTTGTGTAGAAAATTGCTGTTTTACAAAACTTTCTTGTTGGGGTAAGAGGAGAACAGGTATTTGTGGCAACTTCCCTATTTCTAAAAACAAAATTCCACCAAWACTCTCTATTTACTGCCAAAAAAATGCCTTTTTGAGCACTTCCTGGGTACAATATACCTACAGAATATTGCCTTGAGCTTTTTCCCTGTTTGGTGGGTTTGGTTTTTTTGGGTGGGTTCTTTAACTGGGAAATTCTCTTCCCCTGCTGCACAGCAGCTCCTGTCACTGCTGTTAGTTCACCAAAATACGGAAAAGTGAAATATTCCAGCCTCCACAGGGTGGCACCACTGGAGCTCGCCAGGAGCGAACCTGAAGCCRCTTTGTGCAAYGCCTTTTTCCCCAAAATCTGCATTTTGAGGTGATGCAGTTGATTACATTGTTGGGAAAAGGGGATTTGTTTGGGAATCTCGGGATACRAACAAGAAATAACTTGGGAATTGCCTCARGGAATACTCATCACTGAGGCTGGATGTTGTATCCATGTTTGTGTTATATTTATTAAAATATCCTGTAGTTTGGAGTAGAAAATTACCTTTTCAGCTGAGTTTAGGCTAGGAAATGGAAAAATATTTAAAATATTWAAAAGGACAAAAATTAATCCACAAATCAGCTGTGCCAGGTGGGAATTTTTATTTCAAGATAAAAAAAAAATCAAACCAAATAGGTGCCCTGGAGTTTTAGGATCTGGGAAGAAGAATAAGCTGAGTGGAACAGGATTTCTTGAGAGAAGTTGATCCTTTTTCTGCTGGAAGTGGGATTGCCCCTGGTTGTGTGAAGCATTCCCTGGATCGTGGAGCCYGGACAGATCTCATCCCATCTTCATTCCCAGACATTCCCAAGCATTCCCAGTAAGTTGTGAATTTCTGGTTTGGGAGTGGGACAGGCTGTTAAAAATCCTGATTTCTGCATAGAATGTTGAGATAATGAACAAATTAAAAGGATTTCAAGGAAAATKAAACGCTGGCAGAGGCAGCTTTATAACTTTAGAATATCTTCATATTAAACCTCATAGTCTTTTTGCCACTTTTAACTGTAAATGTTTCCTCAGCTCTGCGTGTCACCAAGTTCCTGGCAGGAAAGCTGGTCCCGAGGCTGGAAGCAATTAGAGGAGTCCTGCATCTGGATCAAATAGACTTGGGGAGAGGAAACTTAGTAGCTGCAAACGTGTCAAGTTTACAAACTCGCTCCGAGTAAGTTTTAGCTACTGCTCCAGTGAAACTCGGGAGGCACACGAAAGTCCCTGGAAAAGTTAATTTTGCTGCAGTATTCACAGAAAAGTGGCTGGAGACTTAATTTCCATTAAATCATTCCCAGTTTTGCTTGTCAATGCATGATAAATCCTGCATGATAAATCCTGCTGGTTTGGTGTGCCCCAAAGCTGAGGAAGAATTTTCCTTAAGTTGTCATTAAAATGGTCACATGTCAATACTTTTGATTTTAAATTTCTTTAAAGCAGCACTGAAAGCTGCTCTTAGTAGAAAAGGACCAATTTTGGGGAACCTTCAATGCCAACTATTGGGAAATGTGTTCCAGAAGTTTTATAATTTGATGGAAAGGCAGGTGATGGTCAGACTTCCTCTCAGTAATACAGATCATGAGTTTAATAATGGATTTAATTCCTGGAATGGCAATTTGCACTTTAAATCTTTAATCTTCATCTTTAATTCTTAATTTAAGTACATAAAATAGGTGAAAGCCAATGTATGTTCTTAACATCACTTGGTTGTATTGTAAATTATTGTCAAAAGCTCCCTTATTTTCTGCTCCAGTAGTTTTCCCCTTAAGGTTTTCCTGCTGTGTTGAAGGGGGGTAATAGAGGGGAACGCATTATAATAATTTTTAATTCTGGATTATGTAGGCTGAGTGCTCCTGGAGTTAAGTTATCAGCGTGTTCCCATCCACCACCACAAAAATCAGAGTGTGGAGCAGCACCTTCGGAGAAACTTTCAATAGGTTTAGATCTTGCTGAGCCTGGTATTATCAGCACAGCTTCACACAGAAAAGACCAACTACAGCTCATGTTAACTCTGTGCCTCTCACCTAAACTGTGGTGGGTAAYTTGTAATTAGAGCATGAGGGGTTTTATTGTTTGAAACATAATTCCAGCTGTTTCCCAGATATTTGTATAATACTCTCTACACAGTGGTTTTAAGACATGTTTAGGTAAGTTTTGAATGATGGTGCATTAAGATTTACATCACAACATTAAATGAGTTTCGTTACTCTTTCAAATTAACTTTGTAACAGCTGAGAATAACTTCAGTGAACTGAAAATTAATAGAGAACAATCTGGAATATGAGAAAAGCCTTCATTGGGTGCTTCTGTGCGCCTCCCCACCGTCCCAGGGAGGAATTCCTTCCCAGTATCCCACCTAACCCTGCCCTCTGGCAGTGGAAGCCGTTCCCTGTGTCCTGGCACGATGTAAAAATTCTCTCAGCTGTCTTCGGCAGCCAGGGCAGATAAATGAGCTCCAAAGAGAAGATGAGATAATTTTAATTTCCGTGGTTAGCAGCTGGCACAGGGTGCGCTCCTGTGCCTCCGCAGCAGACGCAGAAGGTTSCGTGTCTCCCGTTTGCCACCCTCGGGTGAATTTCCCCGCGGAGTGTGGAGAGCACTGAGGTTTGTTGGGACGCTGGATGCAGAGCGGGGATGGACGCGCGGCTCGCCCTTCCGTSTCACCGGTGCCTCAGAGTCCTTGCTGCCCGTGGAGCGAGATCGTCCCTGATGTTCCATCCCGCCTGAGCCCTGCAGTGATTCCCTGCTGCCGGCACCGAGGGACCATTCCCGGTGAGCTCCTCCCGCGGCTCTGCCATYGCAGCGCCACAAAACCTCCTCTCCTGCCGGCCGGGAGAGGGACCCTGCGGGGACCCGGCGGCTGTCCCGGCCCTCGGCTCCGTCCCTGCCCTCCCTCCATGCCCTCCYTGCCTTCCCTCCCTGGGCTCCATCCCCTCCCTCAGCTCCGCCCGTTTCCGCCCCCGCTCCCGCCATTGGCGTTCGAGGGCCGGGGCCGTGAGGGGCGGCGGGAGCGGCTCCATCGCCGAGCGGAGCTCCCGGGTGGGTGCCGGGGCGGCTGCTGGGGGTCCCCGCAGCCTGAGGGGTCCCTGAGGGCCCGGCCCGCTGAGCGCTGCTCTCTCGGGACACCGCGGGGCTCGGGGCCGCGTGAGCGCCGCTTTTATCGTATTTCAGCTTGTTCCTGTCGCTGTGACTCGGCAGGCTCCAGGTGTGGATCCCTTTTCCCGGCTGCTCGTGCAGGGACGGCGCCCGTCGATCCTCGCTGTCTGTGGGAGCTGCAGGGGACGGGTCAAGGCGTGCTCCTCCCTCTGGCTCCRCTGCCCGGGACTGTGCGGTGAATAACAGGTAAATGCTCAAGAGCAGAAGCTTTGACAGAGTTGTAAGGGATGGAGAGTCAGTCTTGGCAAGGGAATCGAAAGACGGAGGGGAATATGGTTCATTTGGAGGGGACCCACAAGGATCATCAGAGTCCAAGTGCTGGCCCTGGGTTCTACTGCTTTCTTGAAGTTTGGTTTTAAAATTAGCGGCACTGGTTCCTATTGTAAACGTCTTMATTGAAGTGATGCCTGTACTGGTCTTGAAAAATCTCTGAGATTGAGGCAGAGTATGAAAGTTGAGTGAAAATTGTTGTGGATTTCTTACAAGCCAAGGTTGGCACTGAATTCTTTCTGACATTAAACACCACAGAACATCCCTGGCTGTGCGTTTGTTTGAGTTCAGCACAGTGTTGGAGTGTTACAGTTCTTCAGGAGAGAGCAGATGATTCCTTGGCTGAGGAGCAGCAGGGAGCCTGGCAGCTCTCGTTCCTCGGGAGGCTTTGCCCTTGGAATGGGCTGTCACAGCCCTTACCCAATGCCAAATTCACCTGTTAAAATCCCCCAGAGTAGAATGGGGGGTGGGACTGTMCTATAAAGCAGTTATTTATCTACCTAAACACTGATGGCTGCTGTGTTCCACAGATAAAGCAGGGCATTTCCCAGCTTCCTGCTGCTTTCTTCTTCCCTGGAAAACTTTTCATTCTCTTTGCTGAACTCTGAGGTGACTTCTCTGTCCTTTCCATTGTGTTCCCAGTCTGTTTCCAATAGTCTGCAGGTGGAAATAAATCAGTAAATTAACATTTCCTCCGTGCTGCTGCCAGTGTCGGATGAAACTGAATTTCAGGATTTCCACCTTCTACTTTGTCTGGAACAAAGTAGGGAGACCCTGGGTGCCTATAACAAACCTGAGCATTCCAAATACTGTTTGGAAATGAAGGAGTGACAAACAAACAGCACTCCGGAGGTGCCCGGGASCCCGGAGCTGGGTGTCCCACTCAGCCTTGGCCCCTGCCCGGAGCTGAGAGCCAAACTTGCTGCTCCGGCTGGGAACTCCTGCCGATATTCAGTCTGGGAGTTGCCTGGGAAACAGAGGGGAGTGTTCTGTGGGATGGGAGTGTCGTTTCCCCCGGCTGGCAGCCGGAGGGTTATGAAACCCTGGAGCAGCGCAGGCCCCAGGCTGGCTTGGGGCACGGCAGCTSCGTGTGCTGGGAGGGACATTCCTCCTGCAGCTGAGGGCATTCCTGACACACCCAAAAACGTTTTGTAAAGGTTTTCCTTTGCTTTTCTGGTAGCAAACAACGCCTTGGAGGTTAAACCAATTTTGTGAAGATTCGTTTTCTCCCACCCCTTCCATAGCTCACATAAGCTGGACGTGTGTTCTTTAGGAAGGAAATTTCCCTCCCGTAACAGTGTGGGAGCCCTGGGTGCTGATCCCGAGCTGTTCCTCTCTTTCCTGCCTCTTTTCTTCCTCTGCTTCAAAGCTGAAACTCCTGCTGCCGTAAATTAAACATTGCAGTTGATCCTTTGGCCTCATTTCACCTCCATTTCAGCCCAGGGGCTGAGTCAGCAGCCCAGGCTGCCCTCCCTGACTGCCCCCAGCCTGGCTAACCCAGTGAGGTAAGCCAGGCTTATTTCTGTGCCAGCAGCACAGGCTCCTGTGCTCAGAGCTGATTTAACTCCCAAAGAACAGGGTCTGGCTGCTCAGCTCCTGCCTTTCCTCAGCCTGAGCCCAGCTGCAGATCTCAGGTTAGACCCTAAATTGATGGGCTTTGATCCTAAGTGCTCTGACAATTTATTTTTGCAGTGTAGCAAAGTCCACAGAGCTGACTGGAGCTGATGAAGGGGGCAGGAAAGTGTGGCACAAAGAGAAGGAAATTTGGTACCAATTTCCCCATTTTTTAGCAGAAGGAACACCAGACTTATGATTTATTATGGAAACAGGCTTTAGTGTTACTGCTGCTTGGGACTTTGCAGTGTGATTTCACTCAGCTGGGGAATAGAACAAAGCAACACTGCAGAGAATGGAAAGTGAAAGTTAACTTTTCAGTTTTGTGCTTAAAGTAACCCAGGAGTAATTGCTGGTGTGGTGTTGTCTGTGAGGGCTGCTGAGTTGGACTTTTTGTGCCAGAGCCTTGAGAGAGCTTTTAAATGTGACTGTTTAATGCATTTATGACTATTTTATGTTACAAAAGTAACATTTGAAACAAGTGGGGAAGAAAAATTCTGTACTTCTGTTCAAGTTGAAAATGTTACTCCTGGTGGGAGAAAATTTCCATAGCTCTGAGGTTATTTAGAAATTTTAGTTCTGGCTTTTACCACTCTCTGCTACTGTTTCCCACTGTAACCAGTATCTAGTGGCAGAGGGCTGCTTTTCCGGGCTTTTTAAGGCAGAGGCTGGATATGGATGATCTGGCTGCGGTTGGATGAATGCTCTCTGAGTGCAGCCTGCAATTTGCTGAGCTCCTTGAACCATTGCTCACTTCCATTCTTTTTTCTTCCCCCCTTAGCAGTGAAGTGCCCAGGCAGGGAATTCCCGCTCAGGAAATGTGCTGTTGAGGCTCGTGGGTCGCTGCAATGGTTGTGAGCAGAGATGAACCCCTCTTGTGTGTGTGTGTGTGTCTCTGGCAGGCCATGGACGGGCTGGAGGAGGAGCTGACCTGTGCCATCTGCTACGACATCTTCGAGGAGCCGCGGGTGCTGCCGTGCTCGCACACCTTCTGCCGGGTGTGCCTGCAGGACCTCGTGCAGCCCTCGGACGAGTTTCCCAGCGGGAAATGCCTGAGCTGTCCCACCTGCATGGCCCTGCTGGCCGTTCCCGCTGCCGGGCCCAAAGCGCTGCCCATCAACTTCGCCCTGAAGGCCGTGATCGAGAAGTGGCGGCAGGAGGAACGGGCCGGGGCCGGGGCCCGGGCGGAGCCCGAGGCGGGGACGTGCAGGGCACACCCCGGGCAGCCGCTGAACATTTACTGCCTGCAGGACAGGCAGCTGGTGTGCGGCCAGTGCCTCACCATCGGCAAGCACCGCGGGCACCCCATCGATGACCTCCAGAGTGCCTACAGGAAAGCCAGGGAGGCTTCGGGAAAGCTCCTGGAGGAGCTGATGGATAAATCCCGCTCCGAGGTGTTCTCGTGCTCCGAGAGGCTGCAGCAGCAGAAGGCCCAGTGCCAGAGCACCCTGCAGAGCGACAGGGAAGCTGTGCTGCAGTATTTTAAGGAACTTGGTGATGCTTTGGAGCACAAAAAAGAAGCTCTGCTGAGTGCACTGGATGAGCTCGACAGCCACATTTCAGAGAAATACGATCCCCTCATCAAGGATGTGGAAAAGCTGAAGTTAGAAGAGATTGAGTTAAAGGAGCTGCATTCAGCTGTTCAGAAGGAGGAGTCCCCRCTGCTTTTCCTGGAGAAGCTGGACGGGCTGCAGCAGCGGCTCCAGGTTCTCATACAGCAGCAACTCCCAAACCCTGAACCTGTGGAGATTCATCCCAGGATGAAGGCCCTGCTCCAGGACACATGGTCCAAAACTGAAATCGGTCAGGTCCACGAGATCCACACCCCAAAACTCCACCTGACTGGCAAAAGCCAATGTTCTGGAAAGCGAACAGGAGCATCTGCGGTGTGGGCTGCTCTTACCAAACCAAACTTTTTTGTGCTGTTCCTGTTTCTAGTTGTGTTGGTATGGCACAAGGAAATCTCATCTGGTGCCATCCTGACTCCTCTCACAGCCCTCTCGGAATTCCTGCTGCGGATTTATCAGGATTCCTGCATCTACCTGAGGGACACAGTGCAAGAGCTGTGTTACACTTCTGCCCTACCTGAGGAGTTTTGCAGGAGAATTCTTCTTGACTACTTCTATTAGATGACAACCTAGTGCAGCAACCCAGCATTATTCTTAATTTCTACTTAAAAGCTGGATTGTTAAAGCTCTACACTTGTTATATTTCTGTATCCTTCCTTTTCTGCATTGCATGGATTTCCTCTGAGCTAAACTTCTGATCCACTTAAGGTGGGGAGAGGTGAGTTTTGCCTTGATCCACAACTGCAGAATTTGGTCCTTAACATCCTCCTGGAATTCTTTGCCAATGATCAGGTGCATTGTTGAGCTTCTCCTGTAACTCTTGGCAGTTTTGCATTGTAGTAAATGTCACTGATTCCTTAAGTTGGTGTCTGTGACTTCAGTGCTGCCCCTGCCCCCTGTAAAACCAATGCACTCTGTATTTTCATCAATTTACATACAAATAAAGTATTTTCTTAAAGCAGGGCTGGCCAGCACCGTGATTCCCTCACTGCAGCCTCCGACCCACCCACCAGCTCCAGAGAGGAATGTTTGGGATCGTGTCAAAGGCCTTGCAGAATGCAGAGATGACAGCAGCAGCCCTTCCTGTGTCCTCTGATGCGCTCACTCCGTGAAGCTGTGCTGGCTGTCCCCAGCCCCTGCCTGCCCTCCACATGCCCTGGCACAGCTTCCAGCAGGATATTCCATGCTCTTCCCAGGCACAGGGGARAGGCTGACAGGGTGGTAGTTCCAGGCTCCTCCTGTTTCCTAGCATGGACTGAACTTTTTCCTTTGCTCCCTCTCTGAGGTCTCCCCTTCCTCAATTTTTACATGACATTCAAAAAGTGGAATTTGTTGAGGCTGGCTTCATATTAACAAGATCAAATTTTTACAAAATTTAATCAAAATTTACAAAATAAAGTCTAAAATACAAAATGAGATCAGACAAAAATAAACAGCAGCCACAGGGCTGGAAGTTGCTTCCCCCCTATTTTTGGGCTACGCTGCACCCAACCATGCCAAGTTCCTCCAGTCCTTTCACAGCCAGGATTTTGGGGTTGGTGGCCACACTTTTGGTGGTGTTCTGGGTTTTATAAATCCCAATTAATCTGTCTGCAATCTCAAACATGTTGTTCCGCAGGGAGATGATGATGAACTGGGCGTTTTTGGTTTGTTCCTGAAACAGAAGTGATTTGTGTTAGTGCCCCGCATTCCCAAAAAAGCTCTGTCCTGGTATGGCACACAAAGCCAAGTTTAAAACTACAGCTGCAGGCAGGGAACTTTCAAGTGTTTCCCTAATCTGAAGTAGCTGCTCCTGATCTTTGCCACCTGTTTCCAAAACTGGAACTAGTAAGTTAAATTATTACAATAAACTAAGTTAATAATAATTCTGAATATTCAATGTTTAATTACCAGTCTGAACAGAACCATGTAAGGGGTTTGCTTTGCTTAAATATGGTGAGGGCAGAAGTTTTAAAGGCATGAAAAAAAACCTAATTAAGCTGTAGATCAAAGACACTGATGGGAATGACAYGGAAGTATGAATCCAAGGAACCTTGGGAAATCATGAGCTTGGATACATGGAGACAGCAGTAACAGCTAATTGTGTATTCTGACAGTAGCTGACGGTTTTGGGGGAAGTTTTCAAGAGGAAGCAGTAAAACTCCAGCATCTCAGATCTTAAATCTGGCTGTAATTGTGTGGCCACTTTGTCCCTACTGGAGGAGGAGGGAACACCTCAGGAAGATGAAGCCCCGAGGAACTTACATAGATGTAAAATGCTACGATGGAGACGTTTTTGAAGTCGAGGGCGGCGTCGATCTCATCCATGAAATACAGCGGGGTGGGTTTGTAGTGGTGAAGGGCAAACACCAGGGCCAGGGAGCTCAGGGTCTTCTCTCCTCCTGACAGGTTGAAGATCTTCTTCCAGCTTTTCTTGGGAGGCCGGACACTGGAACAAAGCGAGAGTGGGTGTGTCAGGAATTCTGATCTTAGCCTGTTCCTGCAGTGCCTCACCCCCACTGCTCATTGCCTGTCCCAGCTCAACTCCCAATTAATGAATTTCCTCCTGGAAGCATTTATGACAGAACACTGCCATCATTCCCTAGGCAGAATCAAGTGACCTGGGAATTAAGAAGTGCTAGGAAATGAGTTCAGAGCTTTCCAGCTGCTTTAGTTCCTGATTTCTCCAGCAGAAAGAAATGAATCTGAGAGCTAACAAGTTGTGGTTTCTGTCACTATTTGCCCACACTGAGCCTGTCTTCGTTCACTGATGATCAATGAACATTTACTTTAAAAACAGGTTGAAAGAAGGACTATGATGATTAAAAATTAATAGAATATAAAGTATTTTGAAAACCTGAACATGATTCCCTCTGAGAAGGGATCCAGACTGTCCACAAGCTCCAGCTCAGCATCCCCTCCCAGCGTGAGCATCTGGTAGTTCTCCTTCAGCTTGTTGGTGATGACATTAAATCCTGCCATGAACTCATTCAGCCTCTGTTTCCTGAGCTTTTCAAAGGCCTGTCTGAATTTGTCCCTCTCGTTGGTGATGTCATCCAGTTCTCCCACGTGCTTCAGGTACAGCTCTTCCTGCAGGGGAAAACAACCAGACCCAAGGGCACTTAGAGCAGCTGCCTCCTTAATTTAGAGTTTAAACCACTTTTCCTACCATTTGAACATTCCTTTTCCCCAGCTTGGCTAACAGCCCTCAAACAAAAACCCCAAATTATCTCTCTTTTCCCATCTCTGCTGTTGAGGGAAAAAACCCCCAAACAAACCTGTGTTAAAATAAAAAATATTTCATCTGTTGAATGGTTCACTTTTACTGAAGTGAGGAGGGAAAAAAATCCAGTATTGTGTGTCTGTCTCGGCTGTGAAGACTTGACTCTATTAAATACACATTCCCAGGAGAATCACAGAATTATTTAGGTTGGAAAAGACTTCAAGATCCCAAGAAGTCKTTGTCACCTGACACCGCTGGTGTGGAATGCAAAAGGCACATGGGAGCTCCTAGAAACAACTTTCACCCTTGGCTAAGGACGAGCTGCTAACAACAGGAACAGGTAAATTCCAGGCTTCCACTGCAGCTTCCAGAAGGAAGGAGGAGGAATGGGCCCCCCCTTTTCCTGGAATGCCCAGGCTGGGATATTTCCCCCTCAGGGATTCTAGGGCCCTGGAGCTTTACCTTCTTCCTGTACTCGGCGATGGCGCCCAGGTTGGGGCGGAGCTCGTGGCGCTGCGCCTCCAGCAGCGCGATTCTCTTGCTGAGCACGTCGGGCTCCTGCAGCGCCTCCAGCTCCTCCTCACTCAGCGCCTGCAGCTCCTCGGGGGCTTCGCCCTCTATGGGGTGCAGGGATAACTTGGAGATCTGCAATGCAAAACCCACGTGGTGGAAAGCTTTAATCACCTGGAGCTGTTTCTAAAATGAGTTTTTCTGGGTTAGTACAGTGAAGCTTCCAACCTCCAAACACCCCAAGAYTCTTCCCACAACTCCCTTTAAAACAGGATGTGAAAAAGACAATAAATATCCCTTTATCCTATGATCCTGTTCCTGCATATACACGAATAAGCTGTGATCTGAAGAGGAATTTTCTCCCAAATTCTCTGTTTTCTAATGGGATGTTAATGAGTTCATTCTGTGAGATCCACAGAGAAGCTGTGGCTGCCCCTGGATCCCTGGAAGTGCCTAAGGCCAGGACAGGGCTTGGAGCAGCCTGGAACAGTGGAAGGTGTCCCTGAGGGTGGAACTGAATGAGCTTTAAGGTCCCTCCCAACCCAAACCATTCCACAATTGCCTGATTTAAGTTTTAGGAACTAAACCATTTCCTACCTCTTTTTGCCAGTATTTAACCTTTGCCTGGTGGGTGGAAATGTGGCTGTCGATTTGTTCCATTTTCAGCTTGATGCTCAGAGCTTCACTTTGAAGGGCATGTTCAGCATCCTGAATAGTTTTCATCTCCTGGAGTAAATTTTTCTGCTCCTCCTGCACTGCTGGCAAAGCTTCCTGAACAGAAAAATGGAAAATGCCCCCCAAAAGGGCATTAATCAATCACCTACAAAAATGTTGCCCCTCTTTTGGGTGCTAAGTCTGTTTTCACCTAATTTACTCACAGCTATTAATGGAAACARATAAATATTCTCCGATTTATAACTGATCCCTGAACTCTGGAATGACTGAGAAAATGCTGCAGTTTGTACTTTCATCCCAGATCTGGATCAAACACGTCCTACACTCATTTTTAGCTAATTAGAGAAAGACATCAAATCCCAGATTTATTTGGAAGAATTTCAGCCATCCTGGTTTTTCCTCTCTCACAGAAATCTAGATGGGAAACTAGAATCCCACATAACTGGAAAAATTTTATGGTTAAGCAACTTTTGAACCCAGCAATTTCTTTGGGGAAGCCTGGCGTAAGTTTTTTCCTAAACTGRGTCAGGATAAATTTCCAGGTGAGTATAAAAAATGAAAATACACCACTGCCACGGCCTGGTTGCTCTGCAGAGAGAATGGGATATCAGTGGGATCCAAGGAGGGTTTAASTCCTCTCCCTGATTTCCCTGGAGCCCAGAGTGGCCCCCAGGACTCACCTCAGCCTGACTGCGCTCGTTCATCACCTCGCTGGCTTTGTCCTCCAGCGTTGTCAGCTCTGCTGTCAAGTTTTTCATTTCCTTCTCATTTTCTTCCAGCTCCTTCTCCGTGCGCTGCAGAGCCTCCTCGGATTTCTTCAGGTTCCTGCCCAGGGACAGGGATCTTTGTGCACCTCACACGAGGCACATGGGACAGAAAATAATCCAGGAGCACAATCTCACCGACAACAAGGAGGAAGTGCTTGTTTAGGCACCAACTCCCACACTCCAGAGGTATCCAAGGAAAACAAAGTTGTCTTCCTCAGCAGCCAGACCTCACTAAATGACTTAATTTGTTCTTGCAGAGTTTGGAATCTCTATGGATTGGTGAGCTCCCATAAAAAATAGATCCCATTTTATATCCTGACAGGCCTCCTAATAAAACCCGTCCCTTCAGATTTGAACTGCTCCAGCACATCCAATCCAGTGCTATTTTGGACTTTATTCTGAATATTGCAGATTAGGAAATATTAGACAAATAGTTCAGGCAAATAATAGAGAAATGCTGATTAAATGTGACTTTTAAACTATTAGAAACTACAAAATTTGACTTCCCTTTCCTTGCTGAGACACGGAGTAAGTGCAGCTCCAGTGTGGAGYTCCCTGTGCTGTACCTGTCTGCAGTCCTGGCTGCCACCTGGGCCTTGGTGATGGCTGAGGAACATTCATCCATTTCCTTGTCAATCTTATCAATTTTGTCCTGCTGTGCCTTCAGTTTCTGGTTGTTGGTGTCCATGATGAGCTTGTGCAGTCGTTTCACCTCCTCTTCCATCTTCCCGGCTTTCTCAGCCACGCGCTCGTAATCTGTCCATGGAAAAGGGAAGTTAAGGGCACTGTGCCGGCCTGGGRCTGCTCATGGACATCAAGATTGAAGGGATAAAGTGATGGAAGTGATTTCAGATGAAGCTCTGCTCTATTCCTCTATTGCAAGTGCACATATTCTCTATGCCATGACAAACGATGAGTTAACTGTGACAAACAATGCACCCAACTTCTTTCTGCCACTGCTCTACCAAAGTTCTCCTGTTGTAAAAACCACTCAGCATGGACTAGTTAATGTACACAGAGTACTTAAATACATGAGGTGGTGCATTAGGAGCTGTTCCGAGCTCATTCTTTGCTTTTTATTAATGGGAAAATCCTCAAAAGTTAAATTTTAAGAACAAGCAATATTTCTTTCTTTTATCCCTCTTAGGAAAACGAGGTCCCAAACCAAGACATGGAACTGAAGCCCAAACCCATTCCTTCCTCTATTAGTAAAGAAGCATTACTACAACTTTTCTCTCTGATCCCCTCTCCACAAAATGTACCTTTTTTATAACCATCAAGGACTTTTTCCAACTCCCTCTGTTTGGTTTTGTCTGGGGCAGCAGCAGCGACGTTGGCTTCAAGTTCCTTGATTTGGTTTCTGAGATCCGTTTCTTGTTCAGAAAAACCCTGCAGAGAACACAAAACTGGGCTGGAATCTTGTCCTTGGAAAGCTCCTTGACACCATCCATGCCTGTGTGGGGCTGAGGCTGGGAAGTGCTCAGCAATTCKCACCTGGATACTCGCTGTGAATTTCTCCGAGGTGTTCCTCATTTCCCGAATGTCCTGTTGCAGTTTCCTTATGGCTTCTTCAAGCTGGGCTTTCTCCTCCTCACACTGCACGGCTCTTTTGGAATCCCTCTGCAGCTGGGATTCCATTTTGCTGATCTACACAGAATGAGAGCATTATTTACTGGTGTCACCACGACAAAACCAAGCCAGGGCTCATCCCTGTGCTCAACAGCTCTTAAAACACAGGAGAGAGTGCAGTAAAAACTTCAGCTTGGGCAGTTTGAGTGCTGGGAACATCAGCTCTGCCAGTGAGAAAYGAGAGGAGCAGCTCCAGATTAAAAGCTAAATGGAATTCAGAAGGAAAGCCAACTGTCCCCTGATATGCCAAAATGGTGTCCAAGCTATCAAAGGGAGCACTGTGAGACTAAATTAAATAATGAGCCGGGCTGTGAACAAACAGAATCCCAGAATSCCTGAGGCTGGAAACGCCCTCCAGGATCAGAGTCCAAGCTGTGCCCGATGCCCACCCTGTCTCCAGCCCAGAGCACTGAGAGCCACCTCCAGCCCTTCCTTGGACACCTCCAGGGATGGGGACTCCAAACCTCCCTGGGCAGCCCCTGCCAATGACAACCCTTTTATCCCTCATGCACTGCAGAGCACTATAACCTCTGCCAGCATTGGGAATTTTGGTTTGTAACCCCTTGTTAATTCTCTTCCATCCCAGATTGCTCCTGCTCACGCTGCTTTGAAAGGCACATGTGTCTAAGAACTGCTCAAACGAAGGAATTCTGCTGGAATTCCATTTCCATTATGTACTAACCTCTTCTTCCGAGATATCCATCACGACCGAGGAGCCCATTCTGCCCTTCATGACTTTTCCCCCGCCACCAGTCATGGTTCCTACAGAAAAAGGGATGGAAAGAGGTCAGGGAACTCCTTGGGCTTCGATATCCATGAAGTGCTTCCAGTGGAGCTCCACTTGGTGCTGCAGTACCTGACACCTCGATGATTTGTCCTTGCAGGGTTACCACCCTCCACCTTTTTTCCTTTTGGAATGCTATCCTGGTGGCTTCTTCCAGGTTTTTGGCCACCAGAGTGTCCCTGAGAGCGAAGTAAAACGCCAGGCGAACCTTGGCGTCCTCCACCTTCACCAGGTCAAAGAGCCGYGGGGCGTTCTCAGGAGTTGGGATTTTCTGCATTTTGTTTTCCCACACAGCCATCTAYAGCCACAAAGGAAATAAAGAAATGAATCTTTAGGATAAATGTTGAGGTCACTCCATTATTCTATAGGATGTTAAGGCTTTAAAACAAATGTAATTAGACTGCAAGTAACAGTAAAATGATTTGTTTTCCCGAGGGTGGGACTCACCTTGTCCAGGGCTATAAAGGTGGCAACTCCAATCCCTCCTGCCTTCAGGAAGTTCACACAGGCCTGGGCAGTGTCAATGGTGTCCACAACAATGTGGTCCAAGGCTCCACACGACGAGGAAATGGCCACGTCGTACTTGTCATCGATGGCACCCAGGTCTCCCTGAGGAGYGAGGGATGAGGTGGAAACACTGATTAGTTGGCACCTGAGCTGCTCTTTGACTTCTGTCCTTTCCCAATAAATCCATGCATGCACTTTTTAAAATCTCCACACACTGAATAAACTGGTCTTTCTGAAGCAGAGATAATTCTCCTTGGACAAAAGATTGCAGAATACAAACCCAGCACTTTTACATTTACACTGATGTGCAACAGGAATGAAAAACTCAGCTCAGAATTTTCAGAACTTTAAACCAACATTGCTTAGAAAGAACTGAAAAATGTTTTATTTTACAGCAAGTCCACAGGATTTGCAGCTCTGCTCTCCAAATTCATACTGCCAGGGAAGTGAGGCATCCCACACTTCAGTACAGAAACACCACTCAGCTCCTCTAAAGTTTAACACTAAAAGTGTAACAGCCTTCTAAAATTTACCAGTCTTCCATAGAGCCCAGGAATATTCCCACATTTCTTCTGCTGGAGCAGAGCCTCGAGCACTTTTCCTCGACTGCGACTTTGTGCTAAAGAACTTTTGGCTTCTTCTACTTTTCGGCGCAGGTTTCGCACGAGATCCTTGGCCCCAGATTCTTCCCTTTCCAGCTTCTCCAGAGCATTCTCTTTCTGGGGGTTTAAAGAAAGACATTGGCTCAGCCTCCCAAAAACTACAGGATTCAGGGTGTCTTCAATGCATGCCTTTGTTCTTTGGGGAATGATCGAGGAGCAAGAAATGAAACTCAAAGAATCCCAGAATGGTTTGGGTTGGGAGGGACATTAAAGCTCCCCTGGTGCCATGGGCAGGGACACCTTCCACTGTCCCAGGCTGCTCCAAGCCCTGTCCAGCCTGGCCTTGGGCACTGCCAGGGATCCAGGGGCAGCCACAGCTTTTCTGGACACCCTGTGCCAGGGCCTCAGCACGCTGAAGAAGGCTCAGGAATGCAGCCATGTCTCAGTGTGAAATTCAATCTATTCCATTGCAAGGATATGTAGGATTTAATTTAGGTCAACACTGGCTTAACAAAGTAAGTTTGAAATCAAATATTTGCTTCACCAGCAAACTGAGTATTAGAAAACAGCTTTTCAATGTTCTTTTAGAGGAGATGGGTTACGGTTTATTTTCACCACAATTATTGCTAAAGAGAAGAGTGGGCCTTTGAGTCCGTGTGTGACTCAAAATGGGAAAGTCAAGTCTCACCTCCTTGAGCTGCTGCTCAGCCTGGGGTAATTTCCCAGTGATGTCTCTGATGGAAGCTTTCCTTTCCTTCAGGGTGCTTGAGGTGCTGCCCAGGGCCTCCTGTGCCTGGCTGAGCCGAGCCACAGCAGAGTTGTACTTGCTCAGGTACAGCTCCAGCTCCGACTGCGCTATTTCCATGTTGGAGCGGGCCTCGGTCACCTCCTTGCTGAACTCCATCAGCTCCTTCTCCTTGCCCTGCAAAAACACCCAGGGTACAGCTCAGCCCATAGCTGGGCAAAGGGGAAAGAGAAAATGGGATGTGCTTTTACAGCCCAGGCAGCAGAAACACTTCTGTTCTTCATTAATGAACATTAATGGGTGGGAATTAAACAAGGCTTTTCCTCAGTATAAAGAACTTCAGGGAGTTCTCACAGAGCATTTCCATACAGGCTTTGTGTCATTTTCTCGAAGGTGGGAGGAGCCCTACACATTGAGCTAAACTACAGCTCAAATGGAGAATCCACGTTTTCAAGGCCAGAAAATAACCCTGCAAATTTACAGGATAAATTTCCAGCCTCCAGGTGTGCAGGGGCTGAACAGCAGCACCAACAATAACCAAGTGTTAAAGGAGTTCTCCAYCAATTCACAGACACATCACAGCTGTGGGGAAGGCTAGGAACAGACCATTCCAGAATATCTTTATTTATTTAAGCAACATACTATCTTCAATGTTTTGGTGGGAGAACATGAGAGTATATTATTTAATATAAATCTATGAATGAGCTATGTGATGATGCTTGAGCACTCTAAAAGCAGACAAGAAGGATTTGGCTGTAATTATTAATTTAAGATTGATTTCCCACTGAGGCTCCTCTGAACTACCACAAGCAACAGGGGAATTGTCAATAAATGGCATTTTTAAAGTGTCTGGTGCTGGTTTCCTTCAGAAGAGTGAAGTTACTACAGCAGGTGGGTAATTCCTGCCTGTCCAAACCTCTTTTTCCTTCTGAATTCCCTTGGTCTCCTCCTGCAGGCTGGCCAGGACCTGCCTGAGCTTGGCCTCCTCCTTCTCCTTGGCCTTTGCCAGCAGCTCCCTCTTGGCCGTGGCGTCCTCGATGGCTTTGGCACTCGTGGAGGGGACGTTCTTCAGCTCCTCCACCTGCACCAGGAAAGGACTTTGAACCTCCTCTCCCACTGGGACAACGTAATTCCTGAATCCCTAAATCCCCCCCTCGATCCAAAGACATCACAACAGCTGGCAATGAGCAAGTGGATGACACAGATCCATGAATTAACTCCATTAATGGAGTAATCACTGCAGTGATTATTTTGCAAACAAAATCTCTGGCTGATTTAATGACTTAAAACATCTGATTAAAACAATTTAAACCCCATTTTTCCACCTTCTTTGTTGCAATTGGTGCCTTTTCCATTTTCTCCCACAAATAACTGCACTCTTCCAAACCAGTCCAGCTGACCCATCCCACTACCTTTTCCTTGTCCTTTTGAAGCTGCTTCTCCAGTTTTTTAGCCTTGCTCTTGGCATGTTTGAGATTCTCCCTCACTTTCACATCTTGCAAATCCAGCTGAGTGAATTTTTCTTTATTTTCCTCTATGAACTTTGTGATCTTATTGAATTTCCTGAAGGGAAAAAGAAAAAAAGAATGATTTCATACAGTATAAAAATAATGCCAGTGGAGCTTGGCTTAGTAAGTCAACATAAAGAGTTTAAACCAATATCACTCAGTTTTTGTGATGAACAACATCCAAAATTTACAATATTCACAGTATTTTCCCTGGGAAAGTGATGTTCCATCAGAAAAAGATCAACTACCCAAGCAATACCAAACATATTTTCAGAAATATTCATTTTTTTTCTTGACAGAATTGATAATTCCCATCTCTCCCCAGTAATTCCCTGAGGATGAGCAGGTCAATATTGCAGCTGGATTTGGGATCAGCACCCAGGCAAAGCAATTTTAAAGAAACACAATTTATGCATAAATGATTCATGAGAAAACCAGGGAAAAATTCCCAAATTCATGCCCCTAAGGATTAGGGTTGCAAATTTCAAAATCATCTCCCAATTCTCTTTTTGTACAGTCAATATGAAGAAAAATTTAAAATCCATTAGAAAGATCAGACATTTTCTTATTGTAATTGAGAATCTTACCTAGAACCAAATCAAACCAATGTGAATTTGCTTTAATTTATTTTTGTGCATTTAATTGATTTTTATGCATTTAATTGATTTTTATACATTAATTTCAATGCTTTTATGTGTATTTAGATGTACCAGAAGTGACTCTGCTCATCAGATAATTTAAATTTTTGGTGGGAACCATGTAAAACACAGTACTACACATTCCTGAAGTACTCACTTCTCAAGTTCTTTCAAAGCTTTTTTCTTGGTTTTCGTTTCCTCTGCAAGATTACTGCTCTTCTCATTAATACTTTTAGTTTCTTCATTAATTTTCTCTTTCTGCATTTCCAGGTCATTTATTCGTTTCTTTAGGTCATGGCTAGGAAATAAAACAAGAATAAATCCTCACTTTTCTCCATCTTCATTCAGAATCTCTATTTCCAATCCTCAGTGTAACAACAGGATTATGTAAGGTATCAAAAGATAACAATAATTTCGAGTTAAGAAATGCAAAATATTTCTAATTCGAGATGCTGAGGCAAAGTTTAACAGCACCCCCACCACATAAAAGCYAACCCAAACCCTGAGAATTACTTACATATAATACTGACAGATCTTATTCTTTTCCTTAAATATTTTGTTTTCCAAGCAAAGGAACTCAATGGCTTTATTCTTGTCCTCTTCCAAGGCTTCTTTTTCTTTCTCCACCATCTTAACTCGATTTAACTGGAGAAAACAGAGGGGCAGAGCTGAGGCAGGGCCAGCACTACAGGAGGAAACCATGAGGAGAAAATCCCAACCCTTCGTAGGACACGAGTCCTCTGGAAAAATGGTGATCAGGAATTACCTCTGCAAGGCAATTTTATGGTGATTTTCTCTATCTCAACCTTCTGAGTGGCCATTTTAAATTTAATTCCTACAACTGGCCCTTTTATATTTAATTCCTACAACTGCAGGTCTTTTGTTTCCCTTTAAAACAAGTCTGCCACAGGATTTACCAAGGACACACCAAGGAAAAAGAACTTTGATTTTATTTAGAGCTTTTTTAGTCCTTTTAGCACTCAGTGCATCAATCAAACRTTACAAAAGCAAGGTGTGCAGCAGTAATTCTGGGTATTTTTCATTCTCCTCGTAGAGCTGTGTGTGAGAAACCCTGGGATTTGTTCAGGATGCCCCAGGAGGTGCAGCCTCACCTTCTCCCCCCTGCGCTCGTTCAGGAGCTCCACTCTGCGGCACAGGGTCTGGATGGGCTMCTTGAGCCGTGCAGATCCAATCAAGTCCTCCAGATATTCCAGCATCCCTTCATCGTGCTCCGTCTGCCCTTTGGGCTTCATCATGGAAATCTGCTCCACCTCCCCCTTGGGAAACAAAAGTTGGGTGGTTCTGTTCTTAGTAGGGTTTTTTTTCTGGGGTGGGGAAAGTATTCTGGAAAAAAAAAATCTATGGAATGAGTATGAGACATTATAAAAAAAAGAATAAAATAAGGCAGCAATCAAAACTATTCAAACTGGAACATCACAGAATCAATCATTAAGGTTGGAAAAGACCTCCAAGATCAAGTCCAACCTTCACGTTTATTTGGGAAAACAAAGATCAGAAATAATGGAAATTCCCTCCAAGGTGGTGACAACTCTCCTGGAGCCACCCTTCAGGTCTGACCATTACTTCATTCTCTACAGATTCAAAATGTGTTTCCCCAACCTAAAAAAAGAAGAGAATAAAGCAGGCCCTCTAAGTCCCTGAAGGGTCTCTTCAGAAACAGAAAGTCCATAAAATCCTGGCTGATGGATGAACTGGAATTGTAATTCATTTAATTGAGGCTTCCTTGGTGGAGAAAGAAAAGGGCTCTTTAGGTATGAGGGTTCCTTTGTGTAATTTCCCTTTATGTACAGCATTAATTTTAAGTGATTTAGGTGATATTAAAAATAATTAGATTTTTTAAAAAGAAGATTTAGAAAGGATTAAACAGAGGCAGTGACAAGGACAGTTTGTGTTACTGTTGCAGGTCTGACAAYACAAAAAACCCCAACCCAACTCTTACTTTTATTTCTTGCACATCTCAAAAAGCCAGACAATCAGTTTGTGAATAACTGCTGCTGGATTCTATAAAATCCCAATTACCCATTTGCTGCCTTGCCACAGAAGTGTGGTTTCTCTCCCCAAAACTGCCTGTCAGCCCATGGGGGAGGAAACTGTGCAACCTCCTAAATTACTCTGGGATTGTCAGAAGTCTTTTTCCTTCTTGCATTAAAGCATTTCCTCTGTTTACRTCCATGAAAAAACAATCACAGGAAAGGTTTAACTCAATGCTGATCAGGACTGAGAAGTTTCTACACTGGGTTTACACCCCTCATGTTCAGTGTTGTAAATCACAAACCTACCCTGGATTTAACAGGGAAAAATGGGAATTACGGACAAGCAAGGAATTAATCAATTTTTTATTATTTGGCTAAATATAATTAACCATCTCTAAGAAAGATGATGATGCAGTTGTGGGGTTTCTCTGTAGCTCACTAAGGTGAATATTTACATTATTTTCTTATTGAGGGTAAAAATAAAAATATTTAGAAATWATTAATTAAATTATAATAGTACTAAGTATTATTTAATAGTTATCCTATTTATTAAGATAATATATAAAGAAATCTGTTTAGTCCACCCCAGATTTAAGAAACAAAAAGGTTTCCAGCTGTTTTAATTGATAAAGGAGAGTGAAAACCTTGTACCTGCTCTTCTTGACAATGATTAACAGAGCAAACAGATTTTACAACTCTGCATTGTTACAACTCAATTGAAGTATTTCCTAACTATTTACCAGTGCTCATTACTTGACCCATTATTTGAATTACGAATTTTAAACCCCCAAAACATCCTTGCTCTTTCTGTGTTTTGAAATCCCCTGACATTCTGAAAGTGAAACCAAGGCGGGGCAGGCAGACATTTGTTGAGCAATGAGGGGAACGAGCTCGGGCAGCTCCTCGGAGCTGGCACCCCCACCTTTGCCAAGGCTCCCACCAGAACCCCTGGAAATCTCCAGTTCCTTCCCTCAGTTGTCTCCCGCTGGCTCAGGGATTCAGGAGGGAGCAATGTGTAAAATAAAAAGGAAATGCAGGCTGTGCTCAGACAATCAAAATGGATGTCAACAGCCAGCCATGGGTGATGCCAACAAGGAACCAAACCTCCACACAAAGGAAGAAATTCCTGGAAAAAACAGCCTCAGATCTGTCCTGGAGAAACTCCAGGGTGACTGAACTGTGACCTTCCAGTGCCTGAATGAGCTACAGGAAAGATGGGAAGAGACTGTTTACAAGGGATGGAGGGACAGGACACAGGGAATGGCTCCCCACTGCCAGAGGGCAGGGACGGATGGGATATTGGGAAGGAATTGTTCCCTGGGAGGGTGGGCAGGCCCTGGCACAGGGTGCCCAGAGCAGCTGTGGCTGCTCCTGGATCCCTGGCAGTGTCCAAGGCCAGGCTGGACAGGGCTTGGAGCAGCCTGGGATGGTGGGAGGTATCCCTGCCCATGGCAAGGGGTGAAACAGGATGCAATTTAAGGTCCCTTCCCACCCAAACCATCCTGTGGATTCCACGTTTCCATACCCACCAAGCCCTTTGGGAAGGTTCTGAGTGTAAGAGCTCAAAATGGAATTACAAACCCAGTTTCAGCTTCTGCAGCGTGGAGCCTTCCACATCCACGTGGATCCATTGGGATGCAGGAACAGCACGAGTTAGAGGTGTACCATGCACACACATCCCAGTACCAGTTCTCATGGAATTCCTCAGGGAATCCTACAACACAACCTCATCTGGGGAAACATTTCCAAGCAATCAGCTTGAGCCCTGGGGCAAATCAGGACAAACCTGGTTTGAGACCAGGCTGTAAAATAAGGGAAGAGCCCTTCTCAGCTGAAAGTGGCTCCTCTGGTGAAAAGCATGAGGAATACATTCCAGCAATTTGGAACCTGTGCTTCTTTGCACAGCTGAATAATTCACAGCTGGGATGTTTAAGATACTTCCTCAGTTTAAGAATTTAAACTTCTATTGCACCTAAGTAAAGAGGAAAAGCTTTAAAAGCAGTTTCAGGACTGGCAACACCAGCAGCAGGTTCCATCACTGGTTTAAAATACTGAATTTGCCCACAACCCCTGTTCTGTAAAAGCAGAAAAACACAGCTGATCCACTTAGAAAAGCTCTAACCTGGCTTTGGATAAAGTTTTCTGGCACATAAGGATTGGAATTTTGAACAAGGTTATCAAACTGCTTGATAAAGGGAAGGTTTGACCTACTCATGAGGCTTTTTCTGCAACTCTTACGCTGGTCTAGAAACAAGATCCGACAGAGGTAACTCCCATTCATTGCGCTGTGTTCCAGAACCTTCCTTGCCCTTTGGGAGTGGGCCTTGTTTTCCAGAGTTATGGAGTGTGAATGGCATAAAGTGCTAATCCCAGCAGGGACAGGATCCAGCCTCCAGTGGTGTAACYGCGGGTGTGGGGCATTTGCGCCCTGCACATGGTGCTTAACAGGAATGAGGGAGTTTCAGGATACAGCCACCATATTCCATCCTAAAATTCTGGTGTCAAAGAGACAGGGATGGCAAAAAGCCTCTGGCATTGAAAAATTACTGACAGCAACCTGAGAACTCTTCATGAAGAGCAAACAACATATTTTGGGTTGCAAGGGACCTTAAAGGGGACCTTCCACTATCCCAGGGCGCTCCAAGCCCCATCCAACCTGGCCTTGGACACTTCCCAGGATGGGGCAGCCACAGCTTCTCTGGGAATTCCATCCCAGCCCTCCCAGCCACGAATTCCTTCCCAATATCCCATCTCTCCCTGCCCTCAAGCAAGTATGAGTTATTTCTGGAGAACCTAGGAAGATGGTTGCTTTTATTGATTATTGCCTCCTCCTTTCATCCCTGAATATTTGGGAAAAGCTTTGGGAAGGCGGCACCTTGAACACCCTGAGTTTTGTCTAAACTGTCACTACAGCATTCCCAGAGCTCTTTGTTAATGTCCCACAGAATAATTATGGCACCAAGGACATAAAAACAGTTTTCCAGGATTTCGGATCGTCAMTTAATTTCTGCTGTCTTAAGCTCAGCTTTAAAATCAAGTGCTGAGAACCTTGGGACAGCTTGGAACGCAGTAGCTGGGAATGCACCGTGCTCTGGGGAGGAGCTGTGGGGAGTTTGGGTGGTTTCTGAGGGGAATTTTGTGGCGCAGTTGTGGTGGTTTAGGTTTTGGAGGGTTTTTTTTTAGGGGAGCTCTCCACCACTACTCAAACATGGAGTAATGTGACATCTGACTGAAGTGAAAATCACAGTTGTGCTCAGGAGAAACGGCTTTAAAGAAAAGATTGTAGAAAATGAAAATTATAGATAAGAAAAACCTTCCCTGGGACCAGTCAAACCAGGTAATTTTGTTTCGAAATCCCATTAAACCACCAGAAAATTTAATGTATGACAACTGTGTGGTATTTTAAAGAATATTTGGTATTTTTTAAGACAATTTTTAAAATTCAGAACAATATTTTAGTAATTTCACTGTAGTAGCAGCATATTTTTATAATATACAAGGTTTTGAGGCTTTTTAAACCCCCATAAAATGAAGTTTTCTTATTGAGACCAAAATCTTTGAGCCTCAGCAAACTTTACTGTAATCCAACCATAACACCTTTTACAGCTCAATTCCAATAATTTTGTTATGTAACACTKCAATATGTACATTTCATTTGCTTACTAGAGTGATTGCATAAATTAGTTTGCAACTTCATGATATTACATAAATGAAATGGAATTAAGCGATATCTGAATGCAGTGATCAGGATATCATTTAATTTATGAAGCATCACAAGATGAAGGGATATTTGTGATGAAATAGTACTACAAATGCATAGGTAAATAAAATTTAATGTTAGCAGTGTTTGCAGTCATAAAAGCCACCTTAACTCACACTTTTGTGGAGGATTACAGCAGCCAGAGCCAAAACCTGCTATTTGTTTGTCCAAATGACAAAAACGCATCTTAATCAACGCAAATTACAACCCAATTTCAATTATTTTCTTAATTTTTAACGTGGAATTTGAGAAAAAAGTGACCCAGCATAGGGCAAACTTCTCTTAATAGAATAAAGGTCATGTTGTATTTTAATCTGTTTTCCAGACCACAGCAACGTTTCAATTATCTCAAACACTGAAGCAGCATGAACAGATTTTGCAAGAGCTTCTACAGGAGCTGAAAACTCCTCAGCATCATGAGGAGCAAAGCCAGAGTGACACAAGGACACTGGATTTGCTTGAAGGAAAAACACATAAAAACATCTGGAATGTTTATTATAAACCTGTTTTTCTAGAGACTTAAAAGAGAAAATCCAAGACTAATTCCCGTTTTTCCTTTAGTTCTTTACCCCTCTCCTGCACACGGAGTAGAAGCAGCACTACTAGAAAGTTACTACTCCTGAGGTTCAGCTTTTTGCTCATCCAGCTCCAGTTCCACCTGTTTGACAAAAATTAGAACTGCTGTAAAAGTCAAGGGGCAGTAAAATTTAGAGAAAAAGTAGCCTGGATGTTGTGTAATTTTGTTTTCTCACTAAGTTTTTATTTCCTGGCTGTTTTGTGCCATCAATTACTTGATAACAAGGCACCAAAAGTGCATTTTGCTCTTAAAAAAGCCTTTAGGCAGCAAAATGAGACAAGTGCCTCCCTTTCCCTGCCTGCAACTTCCTCTGTTTTCACCCTCTCTCCCATATCTCAATTTTTAAATGTTTCTTTTATGTGCCCACACTTGGCTTTGGGGTTTTTTCCCCACTTTACCACAAGGGTAGCTCTCACTTTTTAAGCAAGAGTACAGTAAGGAATGGCAAAAATTAACTCCTAAATTTCTGTATGTTCTATTTCTTTTGACCCATACCCCCATCCCACTAAGCTTTGCCCATGAATTCCAATTCTGCATCCATGGATTTTGGAAGCTATGTATGGAGAGAGCCAATATTCCCATAACCTCATTCTCCTGCTGTAATACAGCTCTTGTAGGCTACAACAGACTGTTTGGGGATTTTTTGTTCCTGTTATTCCATTATATTATTGCTATTATTTAATGCTTGCAGTCCTATCTCATTTTTACCCTTCAATTTTACCACATGCTGAATCCATAGGAGGGGGAAAAGCACCAAAAACTCAGCTTCATGSTCTGCCTTCCCAGGAARGCTCAGTGGGAAAYAAAGTCAAATAAAAAATAAATGTACATATAAAAATCTGCAATGTCACCACCACTGCCTAGAGATGAGGAAAAACTCAGAATGAGCCTTTATACAACATTCAGCTGTTTGTACAAAACTACAATCCTGCATTCTGGAAATCATTTTAGAAGTTTTAAGGACATTGCTGTGTTTAATATAAGAGCACAGAGTGAGTGCAAATCTAGAGTCACTTTGGAATTTAAGTCAGGAATTAGCAAACCCAACCTGCAACGTTTGATTTGTCATTGCTGTGTTCTAAAGAAACTATTCAATTACCACTCATTTTCTCTTCCCATTTTTCCATGTTTTTCTGCAGCATTTCCTACAGGAACAACCCTCTCTTCACCTCCAATGCTGGCAGCACAGATTTTTTTATAATCCCATTTACAATCCCATTTATAGCCTCAGCTCCAATGCCTCATCAGGAGCACAGACCTCAACAATTGGGAATTTCTGGTTTATCTCAAAGGGGAAGAAAATCTCTCCCTCATTTCCTCCCCACTCCCCTGGAAGTGACTCCCACGTTGTTTCCACACAGGAGCAGGTGAAAAACCTGACAGAATTTCCTTTCTGGCAACCTCATCTTGCCACAGGATAAGACTGAACTCCAATCAGTTACAAAATACACCCAAATAAAACCCCTGCAGTTGTTTATAACCTGCTTAAGATTACAGGAGAATATTTTAATTAAGTCTATCAAATATATACAAGTGAAATACCACTGTAATTAGTACGAAATTGACTTAAAGCAGTTTCAATTTGTTTGTAAGATTCTGAAATAAATTAAAATCAACTTAGAAGTTTGCTGCCATGAATACAGAATTAATTCTGCAATATTTATGTGCAAAGGGGCTGGCTGGGGGTTACTGGGGAGCTCCACTTTGCTTTCCCACCCTTTTTGGTGATTCTGCTTCTCTTACCTTGCCCATCCCAGAGGTGGCCACAGCCTCTGCTCCCAAATATTCCCCCCCTGCACTTCCAAACCTGACATTCCTTCAAGTGCTCCCATTTCTTTCATCATTCCTTAGAGGGAAACCAGGCAGGAGGAAGAGGCTGAAGTTTTTTAACCTTTCAGAGGAGTCACTACAGAGACCAGCACAAATACTTACTCTGAGTCTGTCAGCCTGGGCAGAGCAGGGTTCCAAGGCTTTCAGTAAAAGCTAAATAATTTTATTTGTTGTTCTTTACACCTCTACGAGCTCCTGGAGTGAGAGCAGTAGGTGTGGAAGACAGAAAAGCAGCAGCGAGGTGCCAGATTTTCCAGCAAACACTCTTTTTTAAGTGACAAGATGCACTTTTTCCTGTTGCAGTTTCAGGCTGTGGCAAGCTCATTAAAAATGCATCCTATTTATAATAATTTTAAATATTAATTATTATAATAATGCAAAATAATTGTCTATTCCTGAAGTACTGAAAGCACAGGGCAATTTATTAAAAATGTGCAATATGGAGTGTTGGAGTTAAGGATCACAGAAGTGACAAACTCCTCCTGTTCTGTGCTGGCAACATCCCATTGGAACCAGAAGAATTTTGAAACCAGATTTATTTCAATTTGCAAGCTCAGGCACAGAATTTGTAATTTTTCTAGAACTACTCAATTACTCYCACATTTTCTGTTTTCCCACAGGTGTTTTTTTGTAATGGTATTCACAGAAGTCAGCAGCAGTTTGATTTTAATATTTTCACTTTGGYATCAGCAGAAATACCTCAATCAAAACTCAGCTTTCAAATTTTACCCTAAAAAGCACCAAAATCAGCAGAAAAACATAGCAAAATAGGGGGTGAAAGGGGGAAAAAGAAAGTAAAAAAACGTAAGCAGTCTTCTAAAAAGCAAATATTTTCCATTGAGTAATGGTAATTATGTTAGCAAGATAAAAATCAAAGCTCCAAAGGTGTTGTCACTACATGTAGGACATGTTCTCCTACAACATCTTTAGTACTAACAGTGAATGTTCTGTCACACACCCAAACCAGCATTTGATAATCCTTAATTAATATTTTTATCCAAAATGAAATATTTTAATTACACCCTATTGATATAGTCAAAAATCAGAGATTTATAACTTATTTTGAATGTTTTGGTTAAACTTAGTTTAATTAAACTCCTAGCTTTGCTATTAAAAAAAATGAGAAAAAGCCAAATAAACCTGTTATTTATCCCTTCAATTTTAAATAATTTGGAAAACATTAGGGAGAAAAAAAGGCAATCCTTSTGATAACAATCCACAGCCTTAGATGGTCTTATTTGCTTCTAACTATAAATTTTAGGATTTGGGGGTTGAAGTTCTGCTGTCATTCTGTGGAAAATATTGCTGCATTTCCCAAGTGGAAATACTCAGATTTGGACTGTCAGATCAGTGGATTTCACTTTAAAAAGGCAAAGAGAAAGGCCCTGCCCTCAGTCAGAAAGGCTAAAAAAACCAGAAAATCCCAGTGTAGTTTCTGAGACAAAGCCTGGTGGGATGAAAGAAAAGAATTATGGTGGGAAAACACTGGTTTGTGTCTTAGTATTTGCTCGACTTCCCCATATTTCCCTTTGTAGGGTAGAAAGCCTGAAATTGCAGCTTTTAGGAAAAAAGGGGTGCTCTCCTCATTGAAGGAATTTGTGGGAGAAAAAAACAAGTTCCATTTGGGGGGGGGGGGGAATATAAAATAAATTAATAAATAATTCAAAATGTTCCCCTCCCCTGCTCCCAGTGTTCCCTAACACTGAGCTTTGGATATCTCTGCCCCAGCATTTCCACCCTGCTTCATCTTTCACTTTACATTTCTTCCTTCTGCAAATTTAGGCAAAATGAGATTTGAGAACAACTGTATGGAAAAAAGGGTGTATTTACTCCAAGTTGTTTTCTTGGAGGTGCTTCTCGCTCCATCTTGAACCAGAAAATACAGGAATAAAGTGTTGGGAGGAAATAATTAATTGGCATGGAGACTTGCAAACAGAGATATCCTCTTTTTGTGGGTGTAGCTGTAAAAAAGGACTGCACAGAAAGCCTGGAGGAAGTGAAGCAAGCACAGCCACCCAACTACACGGTTTTTATATATATATATTTTTTTTTTAGAGGGGAACTGGAAGCTCCTTTGACAGAAACAGGCCTAAAATAAACTCTATTAAAACATTTCAGACCTTGGGAAGCTCCCACTGATCACTGATTTCTAGGCCATGATTCTCCAGAGTAGATTTGGGACTTGTTAGTAATTACAGGTAATGGCTGAAATAGTTATTTAATGGAATTAATATTTAAATACTTGTAAATCAATTTACATTTCAATTGGCTGGCATGTAGCAAAATTCTCATTATTTAAAAACTGGAAAAAAATTAATGTTGTTCCCTTCAGCCTGTCTTTAAAACAGCAAACAGAAGCAAGCAAGCCTCAGAATTTGAAGGTCAAATATGAATATAAATGATATTATATTGACAAATTGTGATTATTTTTACAGTATGGGTTGTGAACTGTAGCTGTTAAAAGCAGAGGCTGAATTGGTTGTAAACCTGCTATTTCTGGAGCTGTTAAACAAGTGTAAACAACAAGCACAATTCAGGCGATTTTTCTTGCACTTATTTTATGCACAGTTCATTTTTCCACACTCCCTTCTGAGTAAAACCATGTCATAGGAGAGCTGCAGAAAACAGTAAACAATTAAAATTTAAATTCATATTGATGCAGTTCAGATAAAAGTACATACACCCCAGTTGCTGAGTCTCTGCCACGCTGAAGCAGCACAATAATATTGGGGTTGAAGGTTTATTTTACACGCCAATATTTACGTGCTGCTAGGGCGGAACGAGCACAACTCCTCCAGTCAGGAACACAATTCCCTCATGGAAAAAGGGACATCAGGATCCCCAACTGCTTCTCTGCCTTCAATTTCTACAGCAGCAAATAATGATTCGCACCTTGAGCGGAGCATGCAAACCATGATGTGCTGCTACAGCACTTCAAGGCCTCCAAGGCGAGATTTCAAACCTGCATTTTGTAGAGTTTTAACTGGAAATACAACTTTCAAATCGGTTTTATTCACACACCAACCTGTAAAATTAAGAACCTGTTATGATCCAGATCGATTCCATGGCTTCGGAGAAGCATCCCAACATCTCTGAATGTCTTTTTCTTGCCATTGATGTAGTAGTTGGAAGAATTGTCTCTATAGGCAGTTCTAGAGACACAGAATTTGCTGTCAGGAATGACTTCGTAATCATCTCCTTCCTGCTTTGAGGAAACACAAAGCCAGAGAAACAATTACTGTAGCTGTGTATTTACCTCCTATTTCACAATTAATTAGTTAAGTTTTATCATGATCTGGTTTTATCATGGACTCTGAGTTGTAGAAGTGGGAGCTGCATATCTCAAAAAAAGAGAGAAAAACAAAAAAAAAAATCCTTTGAGAAGTGGACAAAAAATACCCTGAATTGTTTCAACTGAATTGCCTTCATCTGATGCCTTTCCCACCTCTAATATCAGCTACTGCTTTGAAAATGCTGCATTTATTCCCTTTCAAATGGCAAAGGTTCCAGTGGCTGTGCTGTCCCAGCCGGGGGCTGTGGCTCTGGGAAGCCCTGAGGGACTGCAGAGCTCTCTGCATCTGCAGCTCCTCTTCTCCAGAGCTGCTTTCAGCTCAGCAGCTCCAAAGAGAAACTGCACAAGATAAAAAAGCCAAACATTAAAGATGTGACAAATGTGACATCAGCAGCTTCAAAAGAGAGCTTCCATTTACCTCCAGAGCAGCAGCCAAAATAAAGCTGGTGCCAGGCTTTAAGAAGTTAAAACTTGCCCAGATTAACCCCCAAGAGCTCTTAAATTGCTCTCTGGTACATACAGAAGGGTTTAAAATCAAACTCAGCTTCTGGATGTTAACACAAAGTAAAAAAAAAAAAAAAATTTAAACATTAAATAGATTAATTTTTGAATCTGGTTATTATAAATATAAAAAGAAAAAAAATAAATGTCTTTTCAAACAGTTCCTAAAAAAGGCTAGAAATGCTGCCACTTTATTAACACCATTTTTGAAATTTCAGTGTACACTTCCCACTTTTTTGGTTGACCCTAAATTTAAAAGTTTGGATGTGTACATGAAAAAGAAATTTAAATTAAGAGAAATAAATTCTTTGTATCGCAATCACAATAAATCAACAAAAAAGTGCTAAAGTTTTTATCAATACACAAAGCAGCAAGCAAAAGAAATATTTTTTTAATTTGCCAACACTTTTTATTTCATTCAAACAAAATATCAGCTTCAAAAAAATTTAGTGGTAAAATGTGGGGTCCAGAATTTTTGCTGAAAAATCTATTATAAAATTGCAGGCATGTTTACAGTACATAAAGTGTAAATAAGTTTCAGMTTCATTATATATTTTTCTAAATTTAGATTACCTAAAATAATTTCTAGTTGGTTTGAAAAGTTTTGCTTAAATAGGTTTTATTTCTTAATACAAGTTTGTGTTATACATTTAAGAATATATAATATGTCCAAACAGACTTATAAATTTTTATTTAATTCTTTTAATTGCAGAAATAAGTTTTATGTACTTGAGGTAAATGAGGTTACAAATCTGAAACGACTTCTTCTTAAAACGATTATTAAAAATTTCTAAACTGTTTTTAAACAGACATATAACACATATTAGTCTTGCAGCAAATAAAAAAAGAATCCTTACTAATATTTTAAGAGCTGCACTACTCAACAGAGGATTTTTTAAAGTTAATTAACACTGATGGTTTATATCCCAAAGGTAAACTAATCATGTTATGAAGTTTTCCCCAGCTCCAACTAAAATAAGCAAATATTAGAAGTTTTTCAGATCCTTAAAGGAAAAACCCAGGCTCCCCTGCTGTGCCTGGAATCATACATACCTTGTCAGTGATCTTTTGGAAGTGAACTTCCACAGAACAGCTCTGGATGTCCTTGTGCTCATCAGAATTATGGATCAGCACCGAGAGTTTTTTGGATCTGATTTTTTGGGCTCGATAGCCAAATACAAAAAGCAGGGAATCAATGATATTGGATTTGCCACTGCCATTTGGCCCAATAATACATGAAAAACGCTGCATAGAGAAGGGGAAAAAAATGATATTCAAAGGGAAATAAATCCTGCCCAGTGTCCATCACCCATTTAAAACACAATTATTCCTCGTGCATGCAAGTGTTAGAGAGCTCAGCTTTTGTTGCCAAAGGTAAAAGTGAATAAAAGCCCCACACCTCAGCTCAGCTTCCCCAGCTGAACTGGTTAACCCAAAGCCCTGCACTTCGCAGGCTTCACAAGCAAAGTTTCATGCTTAGCCACGTAAGTCTCTTGTGGGCACTAAAAAATATTCTCTTTCTTCAAACACAGCCCTAAAAGTTCTCCAGCAAACGAAATCAAGAGAAAAGTGAGCTTTTCTAAGCTGTACTGACAAAATAAAATTGCACAGCATTGGAAAGTTGCACTTAACTGTTTTCTCTACTTAATTTAGAATATTACTATCAAAATATTTCTAAACCTTAAATATTTTTTCAGTTATTTTGAGGTCAGCTTAAATGAAAATGCAGGAAGGAATAATAGCACCCAGTGAAGCCTTACCTTCAGTTCAAAACTACTTAAGGTAAAAGAAAGATACCTTGTGAAAAGGTCCCAGAGTTTGCTCCCCTGCATAGGATTTGAAGTTCTGGTTTACAATGTGAGTGATCATGAGCCGAGGAGCACCAGGTTCACTGGTCATTGCTGGCAGTGGGGGAGGAGGGATGCTACCCAAAATCTCTTCTAAACTTCGATTATCCACCACCTCATCTGAGGCTGCTAAAACCCATCCAAATAAACAGAAAGATAAAAAAAAAAAAAAAAAGAACTGTAAGCTCTCGATGATTTGACACCTTTGAAAATGTTCAACCGAAAAAGCAAACATCACTTCTGTCTGAATCAAAGCTACATTTTGGCCTGTAATTATTAGTATGAGCTGAGTGGAATTAAAATTCTTCTTTCCACAAACAAAATGTTTTTTAAGAGCTACTTAAGATGTCCCATCGCTGGGTTTGTTCTTTCATTATGTAATTCTTATTCCAACACACTTTAACAGGCCCCCTGCAATTCCAACAGCTCCAACCATCACAATAAATCTGCAAGTCTGAAGCAGGCAAAGCCTTTCTAATTAATAAGTGCAAAGCCACATTTCAGGCGTGCTCCAGAGTCACTGTGCAAGATTTGGGGATCTCTGCACGAGGCTCTGAAAGCTGCAATGACAGCACGGCTGCTCTGCAAAGACAGGAAGTTTGTTACGAAAACAAACTGGCCCCCGGGATATCAGCAGAGCAGCTTTTCCCCAGGCACCAGCAATTCCTTCTTCCAACAGGCAGCAGTTTCTGCCACCTATTTCAATGCATTCATCTACTTGTCAAATACCTGCCTTTAAGAACTGCACATCTGGCTCCCTAAAAAGTCACACAGCWGCTGGTCTTTCAGATTTTTTCTGCGAAAGCTCAGCTGAAGGAACTCAAGAAAATACACTGCTTCATGAAAAAGAAAGTCAAATCATTTTAAGAGTTAAGTAAATAAACTTGACATTTATTCCATTCCAAGAATCCCATACCATTGGCTGCCTATAAATTTGAAAAATCCTGCTGTTGTACCACAAYCTTAAGTACAATGTTCCAGATCAGGGCTCCGAAACAGGCTTTAATAGGAGAAAGTCTACAAATTGCTTTTGCACTTGTACTGGGCCAAACCCTGTAACGCTTTGCAAGCTCTTTTGACCATTTCAAAAGCAATTTAAATTTGCCAGGGGTTTCAGCATTACACTGTAAAAGGGAAAGGAGCAAATCCTATCTGGAAGAATTGGTAAATTCAAGTTGCTGCTAAGGAGGCTCAATCAGCACCACACAGCCAGAGCAGACCTACCTTGGGGAGGTTCTTTGCCAGGCTCCCTGGTGCCTTCATTTTCCACTTCCATGTCACTGGAGGATTCCTCCAAGGGCTCCCTGCCCTTCCGATGGGCTGCAGTGGAGGTTTTGGTGCTCTTGCCTGGAACGGTCCCTGTTGGCTGCTCCCCTTCCATTCCAAGCAATCAAACTACTGAAGGGCTCTATCTCCTTTGCTAACACAAACAAGAAAACCCCGTGATCTCAGCGCTGAGCTACAACCCCCCAAGGAATTTACCTACACCTCTGCCCAGATGTTTGACTCATTTAGAAACTTAAGACTGGAGGTATTTAGAAGACAAAAATCCAAATTTGAAACAAAATATCGAGGTTAGCTTCATAATAATATATTTTAAGATACATCACTCCCCAAAACGAGGCGCTGAGCCTAATCTCTTTTAACAGCATGGATCTACCTGCTGCCAAATCGTGTGGACACGTTCAGGGCAGTGACTTTGCTCACTGAAAGCAACCGTGATGCTGGGGGCAAAAGAGTTAAAGACACATTGAATAACAAACCGAGGAGCCACATGTCTCTACCCTCCTGGAAGACCTAGTTATATTTCAGACCCAACACTCATTTTATTTTCAATAATCCGTGCTAAATATTTGTATGTATATAGAGAGATTAATAAACAGATAGAGAAACAAAAGACCTGCATGATTATAGCAAAGACTTGAATCTTAAATAATTTAAATCAACACACTCTGCTCACAAAATACAACACAACCCCTCCTGCCAGCATACAGCATTTCACAGAGAAAGCAAAACGAAATACCTTCATCTAGCTGGGATGTTAAAGTGATCTGAGCAAGGACGAGCATTACAAAAGCCATCAGCTGGCACTTCAGCACAGCTCCCCAAACGGGTGAAGAGAAAGCACCCGATGAGAAGAAAAGACGAGTGAGGAGCGAAACTCTCCCCAAAGAGTTGAAATCGCAGCAAGTGGCGAAGTGAGTTCCCAGAAAAACAGACATGAGAAAGTTTACTTCTCACAAGATAAAAAACTGACGTGGTTAGAAAGTCATCTTACAATTGGTGCCAATCATTTGACGTTTTCAGACCTACCCCCAACCCACACTCTCATGAGAGTCCTTCATTTGGGACAATGGGGGAGGGGGGAAATGAGAGACAGAACTCATTTTCAGGCAATTTGAGTCTATGCCCCCGTTCAGAACTGTTCCGCAATGGCTGTCTCAGACAATTACAGCCTCTCAAAGCACATTTATTTATTAATTTTTTTCCAAACTGCTCCACTCCAACAGAATTGTGCAATATAGACCTATTTACCTTCCCAACCCTTCCCCCCCCCGGATACTTCACCAGAATGAACAAGCCGAATTGCTTGACCTCAGCTTTTAAAGCGCGATAAATCAGTTGCCACATAGTCTCTAACAAATTTAACAAATTCGTGCCCAGCCCCTCCCCCGAGCCAGCTCGAAGGTGTTTGGTACAAGCATCTCTTCTGCCAAGCGCAGTTTTCCTTACGAGGACGGCGAAAAAAGAGCCAGAGACGGACAGAAAAGCTTCCTTATTAACAGCCGCTTACATCTGATAGCGACGAGCCCTGTCAGTGACAAATCTGGGGCTTTTTTAAAGCCTAAGGACTCCGACTGCACCCTTGTCACGCTCTTTCCAAGTCACAGAATCCTAGAATATTCCGAGTTGGAAGGGATCATCGAGTCCAACTCTTTTAAGTGAATGGCCAATCGTTAAGGGCTTTCTTGGCATTTTTCTCTCATCCTTCAAGCATCAAAGCAGCAGGCAGAGCCGGGGCTAGAAAAGTCCCTGCTCTAAGCAGATTAAAATCGGGTCTCTCTTCTACCCAAACGCGTCCCTGAACTTCCCCGTCCTCCACGGATCTCCGAGCCGCGGTCCCCGGGGGTCCCTAAGGGCACAGCGGGAGCCTTGGGCTGCACAGCCCCRCTGTGACCCGCTCCTCAAACCCTGTGCCAACAGCAGCCGGGACGGACCCGCCGTGCCCGGAGCCCTCGGGGGGACCCTCAGCGGGGCAGCCCGGCTCGGGGAGAGGCGCTGCCGCCGCTTTTGCTCCCTCCGGGCGAGGAGGGAAGTGCGAAAAGAAGGCGCGGGGCAGAACCCGCCGTGCCCCCAGCGCCTCCTGCCATTGCCTCAGCAACCCCCGCCTTCCCTCTCAGCACCTTCTCCTCAGCACCCTCTRTCTTCCCTCAACACCCCCAGCCTTTCCCCTCGGCACCTTCCCTTCAATACCCCTTGTCTCCCCCTTAGCACGTTCCCCTCAAAAGTCCTTTTCTCCCCCTCAGCATCCCTTGTCTCCCCTCAACACTCTCAGCATCTCTTTTCTCCCCATCAGCACCATACMCTCAGCACCCCCTGCCCGGGGCAGCCCCCTGAGGGCACCTCCTCCGCCGCGAAGCACCCCCAACCCCACCGCCCGGAGGCGAGCCACCATCGCTTCCTCCCGCCGAGCTCGTACCTGCTCGTCCCGGCGGCTCCCTGCGCCGGCGAGGCGGCGGCAGCGCGGGCGGCTCCGGCTGCTGTAGAAGCTCGGCCGCTTCCACACTCGAAAATGGCGCCGAAACGGCGAACTCGAACCGAAATTCGTTAGAAAAGCGCGGGGCAGGCTGGGACGGGAGGGGCCGGGCCCGCGGGTTTGAACGGCACCGCCGCCCCCGCCCGCCATCTTGTGTTCGTTACGGCAGGGAGGGGAACGCGCCCAGCAATCCGCCGGGAGCGGCTTTTTCTGGGGAGAGACGGAGGGATGGGAGATATTAGGGGGTGAGGGTGACACGGTGACACAACCCCGCGGCCGTGCCGGCGGAGAAAGGGTTTAATTTTAATTTTAGAAGTAGGTCAGTGGGCGGCGCTTGGTTGCTGGGCGACGCGCGCCGGTTTAAAAATAATAAAAAAAAATTATAAAAAAAATTTTAGAAGTGAAAAAAAATATTAAAAATTGTGACAGCGCGGCGATTTTGAAGCGGGCTTAATTAATTAACGGGCGGCGCCGTGGCATCTTGGGGGGGGCCGGGCGGGGGACCCGTGAGGTGGCGGAGGAGGAGGAGGAGGACGAGGAGGATGAAGTCTCGCGAGAAGTCGCCATAGAGACGGCGGCGCTTGGCGGCGGGGGGAGCGGGTCCCGCCGCTCCCGAGGCGACGGGAGCGGGAGAGGGAGGTGGGATCATCCCGGGATCCGCCGGGAGCGGCAGGCGGGATCGTCCCGGGATCCGCCGGCAGCGGCTTCCGCCGGGAGCGGGCTCCGGCCGCCGCTCTGCGCGCTCTCTCCCGCTGCCCGCGCAGGTAAAGGCGCTCTGGGGAGGCGGCGGCCGCCGTCCCCCTCCGCTCGGCTGAGTCACCGCCGCGGTGGGCGAGAGGGTCGGGAGCCSTGACCCCCGGCTGGGCGTGGGACGGACGGATGGAGGGGAGGGAGAGCTCCGGGGAACAGCTGAGATCCGGGCGGGGGAGCCCCGATCCCCGGCTGCTGGCGGCCCTGAGCGGGGGTTGGATAATCTGCTTCTTGGAAAGCTGGAAACTGAGGGAATAGCGGGTGTTGGAGCGGGCGGTGGGGACCGCGGCTGCCCCGGGGGTTTGGTGTCTCCTTCTCCGTGGCCCCGTCCCGCCGGCTGCTTTTCCTTCTCAGCATTCCCCCCATCCTGCTGTGGCATTCCTTCCCGGTGCCCCCATCCTGCCGCTGTTTTCCCTTTCCTGCGCTGTCCCTATCCCGCCCTCTTGCTTCCCTGTCCCACCCGCTAGTTTTCCTTCCCGCTGCTCCATCTTTCCCTCTGGCATTCTTTCCCTGCGCTTCCCCCATCCCGCTCTTGGCATTCCCTGCTCTCCACATCCCGCTCCTGCTCCATCTTCTCTGCCGTCCCTGATCCTCATCCCCTGGGCCAGCAGCTCCGGATGGGAAAGGGAGGAGGCGTGAGGCGCTTTGGCTTCTCCGAGTCGGGATAATTCCTGGTTATTGCCACATCTCTCCTAAAACTCCAGCGGAGCCGCTGCTGGATTCCTTGGCAGCTGGATGCAGGGAATACGTGGGCTGGTAGTGATGGATGTACCTGTGGATGGCCCAGGGTGGCCGTTCAGCCTTTTAGCGGCACATACAGAGCAATTAAAATGCATTAAAAATTACAATAAAGTTCTGGGCTTTGAAAGGAAAATATCAGGTTTTCCTTTCCTGGCTGTGTCAGCACAAGGGAACTCCAGTGCTCCAACCTCTCATGTTTCGGGCTTGATCTTAAAGGTCTTTTCCAACCTTTATAATTCAAGGATTCTCTGTTCCCAGCATCATTTTTTCTTTAAGTTGTCCATATTCAGTTGGATAATGGGAAAACAGAATTCCCTTTAAACTCAGGTCTTTCTTAGTGCTTATTTTTCCCCAGTACTGATGTAATATTACTTCAGAACTTTTTATTTTAGTGGTATTGTCTTCCTTTTTAATTTTGGCTGCTTATGTATGCATATCTATTATGCTAATTATGCATACTTATATATGTATTTTTTTTATTGCAGTTATAACACATGGTTTTAATGCTCCATCTGAACAACTGAGATGAGACTGAAGACTTCCCTTTTAAAGGAGCCAAAACATATCCTTTGTCATAGAAAAAAACTTAGAACATCATGTTCATTCTGAATAGACTCTTCCAGGAAGTATTTTTTTATTGTTGAAATTACAGTAGAATACTRGTAAATTGCAGATGGATTTTTTTCCTGTTTTTCCTTTGTTCCCCTTGTCATGGAGTGTAGCCTTTAAGGACAATGTTTTAAGAGATATCGAGCACTTATATGTGATGTGTTAATAAACCAGCACCTCTGAATGACAGCTGGGTGTTTTGCACTTGTATTTTGTGCTGAGACCTTTCATTAACCCAACATTTTAGCCGTGTTTTGATAACTTTACGTCATGACAAGAATTATATTTTTACATGGTAGTTTGATTTATATTTGGCTGAATTTTTACCAGCTCTTCTTGGCACATAAGAGCAAAAAAAAAAAAGAAGAATTTTTTTTTAATATAAAACATTCCAGGCAATCTTAAAGTAATCTTCCTGTATTGTCCCTTCAGTTTTGCATAGCCGAGATGGGATATTTTGTCAGCTTATTTTTGATAGTTAAACTTTTCRTATCCCTTAATTGAATGAAACATAAGGAATTGGTGAGCTGTGTGGGATGGACAACAGCTGACGAGCTCTACTCCTGCAGTGATGACCACCAGATTATGAAATGGAACCCTGTGACCAGCGAGACCACTCGGGTGGTGAAGCTTCCAGATGATGTTTATCCCATAGATCTGCACTGGTTTCCCAGAGGGATTGGTGGGAAGAAGCAATCCCAGGCTGAGAGCTTTGTTCTGACAAGTTCTGATGGTAAGGCAATTTAAAATATTTGTTGTTTCATACCCTTTAGTGCTCGTGTCACTCAAATACAGGATGTTATTTGGGGAGCAAGAAGCTTTGAGGATTGCTTGGGGTGGGTTTTGTTTCCTTTCTCCCCAAAAAGATTTTGCACACAGCCAGATTTTTCTTCCTGCATGAATTTTCCCGCACCACCAGCTTATTCCTGCAGTTTTCCTGCAACAGCCAGTGCCTCTCTGTGATAAGGATTCCTGAATCCAGTGGAAAAGGAGCATAATGTCTTTACAAGGTTGCATTAATTCCTGCTTGAACTGCAGATGTTTGAAATCAGAGCAAATGTAAATTTAATCCCCTCGGGTTTTCTTCTGAAATGCATCTCTTGGGGGATATTGTTCTTTTCCTTCCTACTTACGTTGGTCGTGTTGCTATTTTTTAACAAAAATGAGGAATATGTTTGGCTTTAACCTTCAAATTAAGCACAAATCATAAGTGATTAGAATTTCTTTCATTTTTTATTGATAATTTTATWTTAGGTCAGCGTTTAAGAGTCCATGGAAGTTAATGAACAAAACATGCATATTTTGTATTCTGTATTTGGATAGGCTGGGAGTCTCTCACTGGAAATTCCTCCAAAACTGGGGAGTCATTTTCAGGTTGAGCATAGTTCTGGCTTCAGTACTTAATAAAAATAAAGGACYAGTATTTTACAGATGGAAGATGTAAAGTAAGGTTAAGTTGAATCACTTCTACCTACTCCAGGCACGTGGCTRAAGTTTTCCCTTTCTGTGTAGTAAGTTGTAATTTGAAAGTCTCTGTTCCCTCAGTGTTAAGCTGAAGAACAGAAATCCGTGGAAATGGAGAAACCTCCAYGTGGGAATGCAATAAAAAGAGCATTTGACTGTCAGCAATTGTAAATTCCCGTGTTGGAAAAGCAAAGAAGTTGCAAAAGTAAAGCTGATACCCATGAAAACTTGATCTCCCCTGTTCTGCAGATGGATTATGGTACAGTTTTAAGTGRTGATCACATTTTTTCCAGAGGAATTCTGGAAAGGTGATCCTGCTTTTACATGTAACCATGTTCTTCCCTGCTCAGCTACAAATTTCTCTGTTTCCCTCTTTGGAAGGGGCCTTGTGAAAGAAGTAGGAGCTTGTGGAGTAGGAGAGGATGCAAAAGATTGGGAAAAGAGTTGAATGTTTCCTTGGATAACAGGATTTTGTCCCRTACTTTGACACGACCCATTGTTTTCTTGGTATTTTGACCTCACTGAAGCATTCCCAGCTGCCTGTTCTTCTATTTGTTCTTATGTGTTGAGGAATTGCTTACAGAACTATTCAGGGATTCTCATTAGGTCAGTGGAAGCTGTTGTTTCAATGTATAAAGTCCCATGGAATTCTTTATATCCTGAAAAAAGTAATGGCTCTGAAGAGCTCAGCCACTTCATGCTGAGTCCTGTAGGTGATGGCAKGGGAATATTCCTAGTCCTGGGATATTGGGTTTAAGGATTCTCTACTGAAAAAGGTCTTGGATACAGGTGGAACAAAGACACTGCATGGAAAAAGGTGATCAGAAAATAAAAGATGTTTTTAATGTAAAAGCAGAAAAGGCCATTTTGGCAATTGATTTGGAGAAAATAGCTTTGAATTCCTCTGAATCTGGTAATTGCTTACACATGAARCAGGAGAATCTCAGCCCTGAGAGATGTTCTGTTCAGTAAGTGATGCATTAGTTAGATAAATTCTATTTTATAGTTATCAAAAATGAAATGCATTAAATGAACACCCTGGAAGTGTTGGATGGGGCTTGGAGCAACCTGTTCTATGGAAGGTGTCCTGCCCATGGCAGGGCTGGAATGAGATGGGACTTAAGRTCCCTCCCAACCCAAACCAAACTGGGATTCCATGGTATTTTAAATTATCAGTTCAAATAAACTGATTTATCAAACCATACTTTTTCATCAGCATTAAAAATCTTTACTTTGGAAATCTTGCATTGGCAGAGGCTTGGCTGGATGATTGTGCCAAAAATTCAGGTCACTCGGGAACTTGCTTGTAGTGGTTCAGTCTGGCAGCTTAGATCAAATAATACTAAAATAATTTGATTTTCAAGTAGTTACTTTGAATTACTGGACTGTTCATTTTTCTAAGCTCTCCATTGTCTGCTCTTTGCTCCAGTTTAAATTTGATCTTCTTGGATTTAAGCAGCATCCCTTATTTGGGAAGGAAAACTTCCTGATCCTTCTGTTGAAATCATTACAAACTTTGGGGTTGGCTGCTGTGGAATTCCATCCCGGCTCCATCATGGAAGCAGGAATAGTTCTGATTTCAGCTGTGAAAAACAGTTGGGTGTTTTCTTTGTCCTGTTGGTTTCTTGGTTTGTGTGTGTGTTTTCTACAGAAGGGAACGGYACTGCTGTAATAATACATCATGTAATTAATAATGTAATGCAATTAATGATTTAATATATAATCAATTAGCTATAATTATACAAATTACACACTGTATCTTTTGTTTAGGGAAATTCCACTTGATTTCCAGGCTAGGAAGAGTGGAGAAAAGTGTGGAAGCACACTGTGGAGCTGTCCTTGCAGGAAGGTGGAATTATGAGGGAACAGCCCTGGTTACAGGTGAGCATTCCTATATTAATGAACTGCTTTGAAAACTAAAATAATAAGCTAATTATTTTTGGTCTTAATTGTCACTGAAGTTGTTATCGCCTTTTTTACTAGGAGTTCATTTTGCACTATTTAATTAATGCTATTTTAGCTTAATGTTGCCTATTTTAATTAATAGAAGATGAAAAATATTAAGTAGTAAAAAGTACAATAAAAAAATAAAAGTAGTAAAAATATTTCTCTTTTTTTAGTTTATGTCATCTAATCTACTCGAAAGTAAATATTTTAATATCAGARTGTTTAGAGGGTTTTGTGGCTGTTCTGAACTTCAGAAAGGAGATTATTTGATTTCTTTTTTTTCTACCTGTTACAAGGGAAAGTTGCTAAGTTGGCACGTTTATATCCCTGCACATTTGGCATTTTTTAGCCAAAATTTACCASGGTCTCATTGATCTTGAATATTCCTGTGCTTTCCTTCCTTAATTATCAGTAATTATCACCTGCAGCCGGTCTATATTGATGCTAGGAGAGTGAGCCCACAGTTTCTTCATCTCTACACCCCTTTTTGTCCTAAATCTTCTGCTAATTAGTTGCTTTTGGCATTTTTTGTCCAAAATTCTATCTTGGTGTTAAGGRGAACTGATGAATTTCCCTGTGCTGGATTCCTTGCTGGGATTTCTGGTGGTGTCAGCCTCCTCTGCAGCCTCCTGCTGATGGAGGACAGCTGATGCCTCTGGACAAATTCCAGCTCAGGCCACAAGAACTGAAAATAATTTTGGATCTGCTCATTTCCAGACTCTGAAATGCTGCTTCAAGGAACTCTGTCTGGCCTGTTCCTCTGAAATCCCAGAGGAACAGAAATATTGTTCTTTTTAAAGACAGCTTTGCCTCAGGAACTTCTCCAAAGACAAAGTCAAAATTGTCTGTTGAATCCCTTTTTTTTTTAATGAGACTGCATGACACTGACACTTTTTTGGGAGTGTGGGAATTCATCACCACTTCCAGTTTATTCTGAGAAGATCAACTCCTCTTATACCGCAACTGTACTTGGAGGAAGAGTAAATAAATCATTGCTACTGCATCATTTAAAATACATTTATGGCTGTATTTCAACAGCATCAAACGTGCACAGATAAGATTTTTAATTTTGAGGGGTTTTTTTTACATTTTTTAAACTTTCAAAGCTACCTTGGCCAGATATAAAAAGCAGATATGTGGTAAATGAATTACCTTTGAGTGGAAGAATCCATTAAGTTCTAGGTGCACCTTTTTCCTCATTAATTGAATCTGGGAGGCCTAAATTGAAGGGCCAGAGCATTTTAAAAATGACACCACACCAGGAAATCTGTGCTGTTAATAGAGCCCTAAGTGTGCTGTGTAGCGTTTAACAATTTAATCTTCAGTAAATAAACTGAGTTATTGGGTAACACACAGTTATGTCAGGAAATTGAAGCTGTCCAAACAGAGTTATCTTCCCTTTCACCATTTATCAACTGTGAAACCTCCAGTTCAATCCATAAAATCTGCTCCTGCTCCCCTGGGGCTCCTCAAACTCCTTTAAGCAGCCTCTGGGCCAWTGAAGGAATCAAAAATGCAGAATTTGGGATACTTAAATTGTGATGGACTTTCCTTCCCAGGAGCAGCTTCAGAAAATACTTGAGGGATTTTCAGGAAAGGAAGATTTGTTGATAATAACAAAAGAACCATCTTAAATATTTTTCCTTCATACACTTCCTAGTGCATGTTYGAAAGACTAAACAAAAGGAATTTACCTGGAAGAAAACCTGGATTTATTTTAGCTCAAGTGTTTTTCCTGAGTGAATACAAATGCATTTGTTAGACTGATTATTGCATTGAATGTGCTGGTTTCTGTGCTCGTTTTCAGTTGGGGAAGATGGCCAAGTGAAAATCTGGTCTAAAAGTGGAATGCTGAGATCCACTTTAGCTCAGCAAGGTGAGTTCATTTGCTCAAAGCTCCATCAGAACTCGTTAATTTGGGTTATTCTGAAACGTGTTTAAATAACAGACCCTAAATATGGCACTGATGGTTTGTTCAAGTGGCTTAAGGCCTCAATTAAAGTTAAATGTAAATTACAGTTGCATTTCAATAAGGTTTTTAAAAAATGTTTCATTTTTCAAATTAAAAGTRTTGCAATATTTTTGGGCAGCAGTCTCAGTCCCACCCTGAGGATTTGGTGCCATTTCAGTGAAGATCCTCAGCTAAATTTTGTTTTTCAGACTTCATAGATTGAGCCCATGTGACCTTCTGACATTTTTGAAGAAACCACATGCACCTGGGGTTGGGTTAAATGTCAGACCCTTATCTCTTTCTGAAACAAATTATCTGAATTCTTTCAACCTGGGGAAGGCATTTTAACCACAGCAGTGAATGTAAAATGCATTTCAGTTCTTTTAAGGAAGTTCACATGCACGTGCAATGTTTTTCAGGTAAAAAGATAAACCAACTGAACTAGAATTTWAAAAAAAATTAAAATTGAAGCACACTTTACTATTTCTCAGTTTATGTTGTCAAATTTTTTTATGCATAATTGTGCTTATTTGAGGTTTGAAAAAGCCTATGAAGTAAATGATATGCTGTAGTTTGAAATATGGATTTTTCACTGATCTCTGCAAGTTTCTGGTGCAGTACAAAAGCACAGCTGAGTCCCCATGGAATAACTGTCGCCTTGTATTTGTGTTTTCAACAAAAAATATCTGAAACCCTTTAAATTCAGAGTCAGAATCCCACAGCCCCCTTTGTAAGCACTGCCATACCTGGGATCAGGATGGGATTCTGCAGGAATGCTGGTGTTTGAGGGAGCTGCATTGTGTTCAACCAATTTTTCCCTTCCTTTATCATCATGGGAACTGAAAGGATTCCCATTGCCAACATTCCTTTGCCTCATTCCACTCTTTGTATTAGAAATAAATTTTCAGGCTCATATTTTGGGATGATGATCCACGTGCCTGTTCTATCCTTGGCCTTTATTCCTCCTTGGATTCCCTCAAAATTCTTCCTTTTGTTCCTCCTTGTCCTTACCCTGAAATGTTGTATTTGGGCTTCCACAGTCCACTGATCCATTTTGATGAGGAAACTTTTTTCCATGGATCTGTTAGATAGTGTGTTGGGAACCCACAGGATTTTCATGGAGTCCTGGAATGGTTTGGGTTGGAAGGATCTTAAAGCTCATCCCATTCCACCCCTTCCACACCTTCCACTCTCCCAGGTTGCTCCAGCCCGACCTTGGGCACTCCCAGGGATCCAGGGGCAGCCACAGCTTCTCTGGGAATTCCATCCCAGTGCTCCCCACCCTCCCAGGGAGGAATTTATTCCTAATATCTATATTCTTTTGGAGACACCCTCACAAGATCTAAAATTGTCTGAATTAATGTTTCTCCTCCTGTGACAGTCCAAAATCCCACAGAAACTCTTGGAATCACCAAACTCTCTGTTGTGGGATAAGAAGCCGGGTCTTCCTCCCTCAAATCCCAATTTTCTGCCTTTCTCCCTGCTTTTCTCCCAGAATATTCCTTCCTGCAGCTGTTGATCCCTGCAGTGTGTCTGTTCCTCGGAGTTTTCCAGGGTGTTGGCAGTGTTTTCCCAACCCAGTCCTTGTTAAGTGCAGAAGGAAATGAGTTAACTCAGCTCCTGCTGTTAAGCCCTGGAAATTGTGGTTAAGTACTCAGCCATCATAAAAAAGGGAAACATTTGGTTTAAATAGAAAAGTCTTCTGATTGTTAAATCAGCATTAGAACAGGACAAAAAAAATGGAGTTTATTTAGAATTTCTGCTCCAGCTGGTGACAGAATTTATGGCATTTTCAACAGGAACTGCCAGGAGGAAAACAGCCAGTGCCACATTTATTTAATATATGTTGTGTTTCTGTGACTTGTCTGCTCTGATGGTTGACAAGTTAAAAAAATCTTTCATAATTCTGTATTTTTAAGTAATAAAATGCCCTAAAAGAAAATATATGAAGTACAGAAGTCTTCAGGAGCAACAACACCAGGTCTCAATTTAGAGGGTGAATATTTGGGAGCTCAAATCGAGTTTAACCTTAATAAAATCAGCTTTTTGCACAGAGAGAAGTGGGGAGATACGATTTTAGGGCAGTTGTAGCAGTTCAGTCCCTTAATTATCTAAATCTTATCAAAATATTCCCATACAAAAATATCCCTGGGTCATTTTGTGAAAGAGAAAATGCCAAAATTGTCATTGAGGATTTTACCTTGTAATAGCATTTTTAATCCTTTTGGGGTTTTTTATTACCATGAAGTTACCTTAAAAATTGTTTATTTGAACAGTTTTAATTCAGTTGCTCAGTTTAATACTTGGAGATTCTTTTTACTTAACTTCCTTMGTTTTATTTCAAGGAATCAAGTAGCAAAATCCTTTGATTTTTCTTCAGAGGAGACAAATCCTGTCAAATAATACGGAAAATATTTGCATAGTTGGCAAGTCTGACTTTTTAAAATTCTTTTTTTTTTCCTTGGATGTTTTTCCATGTAATTTTTGCTTTATTCTGTTTTCAAAAAATCTAATTTGAAAACTGGAACATGATTTTAAAATGGAACAGTCAGCTTTATTCCAGATAAAAAAATTCTGGGAGCTTCAGTGTAAAAAATTTTCAGTTAATTGGGAAAAAGTCTTTGAAGTCTCTGGGCCAGTTCTATTTGTTGTCATTTATTTTGTAAATTATTTGTGTATGGGATGGTTGGGGGTTTTGCATGTGCAGCAAAACAAAAATCTGTTAATTATGGAGCCTAAATATCTTAAAAAGAATAATTTAGATGCAGTACAAAACTTTCTACCCACATTTGTGTTCAGTCTCACAATTTGGGGTGAAAAGAATTATTTTCTGCTGTCTCTTGGTGAGTATTATTTTGGTTTTCTGTATGTCTGGAGTGACAATTGTGGCTTAAATTGCATCAGTGGATAAAAGCTGAATATGAATACAAAATGCAGCTATTTCCTGTTGGTTTTCTGGACTTGTTTAAAACTATTCACTTAAAAGTTTTAGAAATTGATAATGTGGTAAATGGCAATAGATAAYGGGGTTTGAGAAACATGTAATGTACATTTATATAATACAGTATTATCTACATGGATATTTATGCAATACAAATACAATCTATTTTATGCAATAATTATGTAATATATTTTATATATCCTTATATAAATATATATTATATATGAATAGATTTGATTTACCATACATTATTATATTTTATTATCAATATTATATTTTTTATTATTATGTTTTATTATCAATATCATATATTTTATTATTATATAWTAACTATACATTAAATAAATTTAAAAGTATTAAAAGGACCGGTAATGACGTGCCTCGCTGTAGCAATTCCTGCAGGATTTGTTCAGCCAAGCCCCAGGAATGTTTTCCGTGTTTTCCATGTTTTCCATGCCCACAGGAACACCAGTGTACTCAGTGTCCTGGGCACCTGACTCTGACAAAGTTCTCTACACCTCAGGGAAGCAGCTGATCATTAAACCCCTCCAGCCAAATGCTAAAGTTTTGCAGGTACCATTCATAATCTGATGAATTATTTGCGTTTATTTGCATAAATAAAGATACAGAAGCTTTTCYCTTTTCCCTTGTGAAGAAGCAGTTGTTTAAAGCAGGATTTTAGTGCAGATTTTTGTCCTTTGATTCTGCCTTGTTCAGCCTTTATTTATCTTATTTTTCTGCTGAATCATGAAATCGTTAAGGTTGGAAAAATCCTGCAGGATCATCAAGTCCAATGAATGTTAAATATTAAAAATAGAAGTTGTCAGGATTGTTGCATCTGTTTAATTGATCTTTTTTCCATTTCAGTGGAAAGCCCACGATGGCCTGATTTTAAAAACTGACTGGAATTCAGTGAATGATCTGATTCTTTCTGCGGGGGAAGATTGTAGATACAAGGTGAGTTCTGCTTAAATTTTAACTACCTGACGAAAAAAGCTACTAGATATCCTGGAATTTCTGAATTTTAATCTGGAAGCCCAAAATGAAATGAGAAGTGTTTCACTTTTCAAGAAGAAGTTGTATTATTTATACATACACCTCACTCTGTGTAGTAACATAAAATTACAATTTTTCTTTAAATACAGCAGGATAAAAATCTGTAAAATGGGAGTGAAACAAAAAGAAAATTTTGTAGAAATAGAAAAGTGATTATTTGAATTAATATAAGCTGTGACATATCAAATTAGAGGAGCTAAAGCTGCTGTTTTCTATTACAGAAACATTAGTAAATCCCTTAGTAAATTTTAAAATATATTAATATATATTTGGATGCAGAAAATATATTAATATAATCTGCATCCAGAATACAAAGCACATTTTGTGTTTCTTCCCTTAAATAAAAACTGATTTTTAAATGTATCATATGTTTGGTTCTGTCATTTAAGTGTGTAAAGGCTGTGATAGAAGATACACAATTATGAAATTTAAAAAGCCAATAAATTGTTAAATTGTTTTGTGGATTGGCTTCCTGGTATTTCGTTGACTTCCATTAAAAAATCTCTTTTTTTGGAAATTTGCAGAGGAGTCTCACGAGTACAAGCAGAACAAACCTTGTGGTTCTTTTACAGACTTGGGGTAATTTACAGGAAATAAAACTCAATATTAAATATAAACCAAAATATTTTATGCAGAATATTTTGTACGGAATTATTTGACATTTGCCATGGCAAAAAGCAAAGTCTGTTGCATTAAACAAAGCAATACTGATTAAATAATAACATATGTGTGTGTGTGTATATATATAGTTACACTGAATTAACTTGGACAATTATTTCTACAGTTTCTATGGTCATGAGGGAAAATGATCATTCTGGAATAATAAAAATATAAAAAGGTATATATATAAAATAAAAGTGAACTACAGTATAGGTGGTTTTACTAGTTACACTAAACTTGGGCAATTATTTCTACAATTTCTATGGTCATGAGGGAAAATTATACTTCTGGAATAATAGAAGTATGACAAGTGTATATATAAAATAAAAGTGAGGTGTAATATAGCTGATTTTTCTAGTTACAGTTAATCATGAGGGAAAATGATAGTTCTGGAATTATAAAAATACAAAAAATATACATATATAACAAAAGCGAGCTATAATACAGCGGATTTTTCAAGTTACACTGAAACATGAGGGAAAATTATACTTCTGGAATAATAAAAATATATTAATATATATATGTATATAACAAAAGCGAGCTATGATACAAGGGATTTTTCAAGTTACACTAAAACATGAGGGAAAATTATAGTTCTGGAATAATAAAAATAGAAAATATATATATACAACAAAAGCAAGCTATGATACAGGTGATTTTTCAAGTTACAGTAAAATATGAGGGAAAATTATACTTCTGGAATAATAAAAATATAAAATATATATATATAACAAAAGCGAGCTATGATACAAGGGATTTTTCAAGTTASACTRAAACATGAGGGAAAATTATACTTCYGGAATAATAAAAATATAAAATATATACATATATAGAACAAAAGCAAGCTGTGACACAGGTGATTTTTCAAGTTACACTGAAAACATGAGGGAAAATTCTCGTGGAATAATAAAAATGCGCCCAAACCGTGCTGCCATGGGTGGATATTTAAATTTTGCTGCAGGTTTGGGACAGTTTTGGCCGTGCCCTGTACAATTCCCAGCCCCACGAGTATCCCATCACTTCCATTGCCTGGGCTCTGGATGGAGAATTGTTTGCTGTGGGATCTTTCAATACTTTACGTCTCTGTGATAAAACTGGGGTGAGTAAAAAAACTCTGGAAATAGGGGGTAGAATTGTCCAAATTTATTGATAACACCTCAAATGTTCCTCAGGATATMAGTGTACAGGTGGGTATTTTGTTAACAAAAATTACTTGTGATTGCCAGCACCTTTCTACTGACCAGAATATTTTATTCTTAATAATATTTTGCCTTTTAGGACACTGGATTTTTACCTAAAAGCACAGAGCTCACAAGCATCTCTAAATGTGTTCACAGCTAATCATAAATTGCAATTTTTAACCATAAAAAGGAGTGTGTAACAATAACCTGATAAAAAAGGACGACCCRTGTCCTGCACTTTTATTATTTAAAGATTTTTTTTTCCTTTGAAGCTTTACTCCTGAATCATTTTTACAGGGTTTGTTTTTCAACTTGGTCTCCAATTAAAATGAGTTTAATGCAGTTTCACCTCCCTTCATTGGTGCTCTGAGTTAACACAGATTGACCTCATTGTCTCTCTGGGCTTCCTGTGATTCTGCACATTTTTGCTCAGATTATTTGCAGCAAACTTTGATTATTTGGGACTTATGTTGTCCCATTTTCTACCTCTTTTCTCATTGTGTTTGTTGCTCTTTTTGGGAAAAAATTGCTGTGGTGTTTTGGGTGTGTTCAGTCAATCATGGTTCACCTCACCATGAATTTGGAGTATGCATTTCAGATATTTTAAATTCACAAAGAAGAACCTTTAAAGATTATCTGAGAAGAGGCATAAGGATAAAATCTGAGTTTTCGTACTTCACTTTTTGTAGTGATTCTGATTTCACTGATACTCACTGACAGTGTGTAAATAGAATTTAATTGCAAGTTTCTAAGTAAAATTAAATTATAATTATCTTGAAGGAAAAGTACTCAAAGGCAGTTTTCTTTTGCAAAGTGTCAATTTGCTGATTTAAAATTTTTTATTTTGATATCTCCAGATCTGTTCTCTAATTTAATTTACTGTGAGTCTGGGTGAGACTCCTGCTAGCTGAAAACTAATAATGTTTTAATCAGCATTTAATACTGAACAGGTTAGTGGGAATTTTAATGCAGACAGGTTTATTTTCTTGTCTAAAATTAAGATTATTTTACTTGATTTATTACTCAACTCTTAAACAAAAATGAACAGTAGCTGGTACCAGATGCTTTGTGTGTTTAGCAGCTCCCACTGATCATTTATTCTCTCCAAATTGAGGATTTTGAATGTAAATAATGACATTGAATGTAAATATTGACTAAAGAGGTGGCTGTGCTGGAACTGAGGGAAAAGGAGGATGGGATGGAGTTTGAAGAGAACCAGAGCTGGCTTTTCCTGGTCAGCACAGACACTTTTATTGTGTCTGATGTAATGGAGCTGCATTGGCAAATTGCTCCCCAGGGAGCCATCAGGACAATAAATATATATCATTAACTCTTCTCTGGCATATGTGTTCACTTTGGGGCATAATTAAATTAAATTCTTGCACTCAGTGCTCTTTTCTCATTTTCTTTCTACCTCCCTACAATGTTCAAGCAGCTTCATGGTAAAAAACAAACTTACAAATTTAAGAATAACATTTTAAGTTGTATTTCTTTGTTTAAAAAGCGGTTTTGCTTCTATAGCATTTGAAGAGAAATCATATATTTATATATAAAATAAATTATTAAAGCTGTCCTACAGGCAGTTTGTGTTCCCAGGGCCTTGGAAGCGTGGAGGGATCAGTGATAAAAAACATTAAAAGTGAAACACTGGTCAAATTAATCATTTTAATTAATAAATAGGGACATCCAATTTTTATTTAAATAATGCTGAATGTATTTATGCATCTTCTCTTAATGATTTATTTACCCTGAATGGGGATTGATAAGTTTAATTTGATTTTTAAATTTATTTTCCAAATTTTTTGTGCACTTCTTCTTGACCTTTTTTTTTCTGGTAATGTTTATCTATAAATTGATGTTTATAATCAGGGCTGGGCTAAATCCTGCCCTTTGCTTTACTCCTGTCTTCATCACACTGCTGAGCAAATTCTGTGTAATGAAAGCAATTATTTCCATTAATCCATAACTTTTAAAATTATTTTATACATTCTTCAAACTTTTTCTTGTAGTACAGAATAAATTTTGGCCATTTTAGTACACTGGCAGTTTGCATATTTGACTGATCCTCATATTTTTATATTCTATCGAATTTTGCTAGAAATTCTATTAAAAATATGGAATATTGCCTGATATCTTTGGGAAATCAAGGAAAACTTTCTGCAAGGGTAACTGTTCCTCACCCCCATCCCATTTAAAACCAGTGGGAGTCTGGTGCTCTGGTTAAAAATACTGAGGATAAAAACCATCCAGGAATATTAAAACTACAATGCAGCAGGTCCAGAGAAGCTTGGAAAAGAATTTAAATGTTGAGCATTAAATGATTTTCATTAATGGCAATAAATTGTGTGATTAATATAAAATTAATATAATTTATCCTTAAAATTACCATGATACTGATATTACACAGATATAAAGTAGGGAGCAAGGTTCTGGAAGTGAATGTGTGCAGTACAGTTGTACAATACATATTTTTATATCATTCTGATAGTGCTGAATTGTCCTAAATTCAGCATAATTTAGGATTTTAGAGCACTAAAAAATCCCAAAAAATCTGTTTTCTATGGAATTAGAGCTGTGATCCCATTCCATTCAGTCTTGTGCATTTGGCAGTGTACAAAAATCAGGTGATTTTTTCTGCCCTGCCCCTGTTTGATCTGCTTTTATTGTTCATGATCCTTAATTCTTTGTAGCTCGATAAAAGCAAAAATACTATGGATAGGTTTCCCATGGAATTATGTTGTTGAGCAACTCTTTCCAAGCTGGCATATTTTAATTTATTGGAATTGGGTAATGCAGCCTCTGGAAGAAAATTAAAGCACTTGGATCACCTATGGAAGTAATTCTTTACATCAATATTTCATTTTCTGAGGGGAAGAATTTCTAGGGAACAGTTTGGCATCCTGTTTTAGTTCTTGGGTTAATAATTGTGGGAATGTTGTTGGATTTCAGGAGAATTTTAGGTATCTTCTTTTTGGGGTTTATTTTGTAATGTCGAGCTGATTTTCTTACCTCCAGTTTTCCCGATTGGCTCTGGGTTAGGGAATCTTGTGTGATTTCCTGTGGGGATAATAATATATAAAATAATAATAAATAATACATGAATATAATACTAAATATATTTATAAATCTGATATTGTGAAATAGCAGTTTATTTTATATTCAGTTCAATATCAGAGGAGTTATACAGATATATTACACATATATTTCCAATGAGCTAATTCCATAGGTGTGTGCATCTTCAAGTGATCCCAAGTATGGAGTTCCTTTAAAAAATTACTTTTGTAACCTTGTAAGATCCAATTTGGCAGCTGACATCAGCATTCCCTGTTCAAAATTCCTCATCCTGGGAAGCAGAATCCAGCCAGGAACATCCAAGTGTCCTTTGCACAGCTGACAGCAGTGTTGCTCTTTTAACTTATCATTTATATTATAAATTTTTATTCTTTATTTTATTACTTATATTTATTTTATTTATTATTTTATTTATTATTTATAAATTATTATATTTAAATTTTAATTTATATATTATTATATATAATTTATATAAAATAAAATATTCTCTCTTCACTATATTGTTTTAAAAATGGCTATTAAGTGTATTAATTTGTTGCTTTCAGTCCCTAAATTGCTGATTAAATCCCCCAGATTGAGTCTTGGAGCATCAGTATTCCAGATGTGGGAGACTGTCCTCATTCCTGGGACAGAGCTCTGGGAATGTGCTCCTTGAAACCCTTTCAGCCACATCCCGGGAGCCAGAAATGGGGATTGAGGAGGAAGTCAGGCAGCATTTAGGGACTGCAATTCTTCAGTTTTATCCATTGTGCAATCAGAAAGGGGAAGCTCAAGTTGCTGCTTTTATGTATTTATTTAATAAAATGAAACTTTTAGAACTCCTGGGTTTGTTCTTGAGAGCATTCAGTGAAAAATTAATTTTGACACAGGAAAAGTATAACCCAAAGTCTAATACTGCATTAATGCTGGACCAACATTCATTCCTGGAGTCACAGTCAGCCCTTTCCTAAAAAAAAAAAAAAATCAGTGTATTTAGGAGCTACACAGCAGCTATTCCAGTTTTTAAATTGTTTCTATTTAAAAATGAAGAGCTGAAATGATTTTTCTGATAACATTTTATGTCCGTGATAAATGCAGCAGACATCTGCAGGGAGCATGAATCACTGGAGTGGTCTGAATTACACAGAGCCTTCAAAAACAGCTGGAAAATAAAGCTTTGAAATGGCTTTCTCTGGGTTTTTTTTTTTTTTAATGTAGGTTATAATCTGGAAATATTTGAATGATTTTCAATGACCTGAAGAAAAAAAAGTTTATAAAAAAAAAGTAGTTTTGGGAATGGATCCTGTCAGAGCTGCAGCGTCTCTGCTTTCCATGGAAAAGTAGCTCCAAAGAAACATTCCTGGAGCCCTTAAAGTGGTTTTTAATTGATGGTTTGATGCCCTTTTATTCCTTCTGGGTGGATCCTTGATCCAAGGGAAATGACCTCGGAAACAGCTGGGTCTGGCTGGGAGGATCCCAGGGCTCAGCTTGAAACAACTTCTTCAAAGTGTTCCCAGACAGATCCCAGCTGGGAAGAACATCTGGGATGGAGTCACCGAGAGCCTTCTCCCCGTGCTGGGCACAGCATTCCAGGGCTGTTCCCGGCCGTGGGAGGAGTCAGGCTTTAATTATTGGGGCTTTAATTACTGCAGAGTGCTTGGGGCTGAATTCATCCTGGCCGGGCAGAGGAGCAGTTATGGACTGGTCTCCAAAAATGGGAATTTCCTTCCCGAGTGCAGCTCACCCAGACAGGGAGTGATGTGGAAGGTGAAGCCTTTAAACTGAGGCTTGAGAATGGAAATTCAGGCAGTGCCAACATCACCTTTCACTCACCCTGATGTGCAAAAAACAGCTTTAGTTCCACTCAGAATTCCCCAAACCAGGAGCACAACTGGGGTTGGATTTCACCCCATTGAGTTCCCTTCCCACTGAACATTTTAAGTCCAACACTTTATTTTACTCCAATTTTGGTGATTTCCTTCCATCTAAATCATACAAAGACTTGGATCTTGGGAATTTCCTTCCAAGCAAATCATACAAAGACTTTGATTTTTGTGGTTTTCTTTCACCTAAATCCTATGAAGACTTTGTGTGAAGGACTTAATTTTTAGGGGTTTTATGCTCTGCAAAAGAAATCAGAATATGAAATATGTTAGAAACATCAGGTGAAGATTTTCTTCCAACTGTCCCCCTTTTGGGATAATTTCATGTATCCAAAAGTCAATCCAATGTTTGCATTTACCTTTAATGACTTTTATTATTGAATTGTTCCTTAAGACTTCAAATATATTTGAATATTCAGGTAGTTCTTCAGTTACTACAGGTTTTTTTTAAATATTCTATTACATAAAGAGGAAATAATTGAGATTTACTTCTTGTTTTAAAATCTGCTTTCATATCTTCCTAAAATTCACTAAAAAGATTATTTAATTTTCATTTGTCATCCATTTTCAGGGAAACATCTCTTTGGAGATTCAGGGTGATTTGTGTGATCTCTATTTCTGAGATGCAGGAAATAAAAAACTGTCTTGATCTGGAAATTCTGATTTTTGACAAGGATTTATTAATAAGGATCTAAACTTCAGAGAGGTCTCATGGATAAGGCTGGGGGAATTAAGAATAAGGGTCTTTGCTGGAGGAAATTTTTAATTAATCCTTCACTTGGACAGTAACAACAGAGTGGAGAAAGTACAATAATTTCTTAAGCACCTTGACTTAATTTTATGTTGTGATTGCCTGGATTTATGGACTTGCAATAAATTGTGAGTAGAAAACTGGTACCTGATGTACTCCAGGCATTGTGACTTTTTAGTTTCTGCTTTACCTGATGCTTTTCCTTTTTCTTTTCCAGAGTCTGACTTAAACATCCAATCCCAATGCGATAAAAACTTCGTTTACTGCTGCTTCTTCAAAAATCCCAACCCTGCAGATGTGTTCATGACGACAAATGTCTTCCAAAAAGTACAGGATAACTTTAATTATTATTTTCTCTCCTTTTCCAGTGGTCTTATGCCCTGGAGAAGCCCAACACTGGCAGCATTTTTGCCATTTCCTGGTCCATCGATGGCACCCAGCTGGCCGGAGCGTGCGGGAACGGCCACGTCATCTTTGCCCACGTGGTGGAGCAACACTGGGAGTGGAAAAACTTTGAAATTACCTTAATTAAGAGGAGAACCATGAAGGTAAAATCGCTTCAGAGCTGGGCAGTGTGATCACAAAGCTTATTTCAATGCAAAATGGGAATTTTGAAGTTAATTTGTGTTCCCAGACACTGACTCACAACGTTCACTCTCCGGGATAATAAAGATTTCCATCCTTCCACATTTTCCAAATTACACATTTGCTCTTTTCAGCATCAAATTCCTAATTAGACACTAAAATGGTTTTTTCTTTTCGTGTTGGATTGGGCAAAGCTGGAGCAGCAGCAGTGCTGGATTTGAGTCTGGGGCAGTGGGTGGGATGTTGTGAGTCAGAGTCTGGGAACACACAGCACAAATCAGGTAAAAATTCCCAGTTTTTTCTCTCATTCCCAGACATCGACTCGTACCAGATGGGCTTGGGAATGATCTCCATGGGATTTAAATTCTATTTTTGAATATGCAAAGACTGAGGAAGTGTAGCTAACCCTGAGTCAGGACTCATTTTTAATTCTGGTATTTTATAGTGATTCTAGTCCTATATATTTATGTAGGAAAATCCTACAAAAATGTTGCAGATGGATTTTATTCCTGAGTATTACAATGAGAAAGTTAATTAGTGATGCTGTGGTGGACATAACAATTAACATGTCCTTGGAAATGGTTTCTAGGCTCTTGGAATAATTGAGTTCAGACCTTGTTTTGCAACTGGTGCATAATGGAGAACATCAGAAGGAAGTTACCACGCTCAGAATGTGGCATCTTCAAAAAAATCCCCCAAAACCCTATAAAAAACCAGGATACTTTTTTGTTTAAGGTACCCCCTTGGAGTTTTAGCTCCTTAAAATCTCTTGAGCTGAAAAATCCGTGTTGATTTGAGGCAAATCCTGATTTTCTTCAGCAGGTTTTAAACGAAATAACACAACCTACTCACCCAGCCCATCTCCTGAATTTCCTGTGCTTCCCAGTGTGAAACCATTAAAATTCTGGAGCTCTGCAGCATCTCCATCCCAGCCCTGAGTATTGCTGGGTTGTTTGGATGGGATCACTGAAGTGTTACTTCAAACACTCAAATAATCAACGACCGAACAACCTTAAAATGGGAATTTTCAGACCTGCTGCAGCTCAGATGATTTTCTCCACAAGACCATGGCACAGATTAGCTTTCACTGTGGCTGTGCTGTTTAACCCCGTGGCCCCTTTCCTTCGCTCAGGTGCACAACGTCATCAACGATGCCGTGGATTTGCTGGAATTCCGGGACAGRGTCATTAAGGCCTCCCTGAACTATGGATATTTGGTGGTGTCCACTTCCCTTCAGTGTTACGTGTTCTCGTGAGTAACACAAATTCCTCTTCCTCAGCTTTTGTGGGGAAGAGCGGCAGGAACTTGCTTGGAAGCGCAATAATTGATTTATTTTTTAATTAATTGAAATGTTCTGCTCAGGAATATCTGCTCAGTGAAGACTAGTGCAGCTCTAATAGGGCACAAAGACTCTCTGACTTCCAGATCACTGTGAAAGAGTCAGAAATATTTTAAAAATAAAATAATCCATATAAATATAATTTTGCTGGGTTTTAAGACTCCCGGGGCAGCTGTTTTGGTGGGAAGGGATGAAACAATGAAGGCAGAAGTGTTATTCCATCATATTTTGTGCTTCTCAGTGTACCTTGGCTTCCTAAGTGCTGTTAGAAGCTGGCAAACCTCTCTTTTAGGAATATTAGATGATTAAAAATGTGGGTCTTGCTTTACTGAATCCAACTTTGTATTTGAAATATGTGAAAATWAATGATTTTAATGCTGATTTTTCGTATTTTCAGTACAAAGAACTGGAACACTCCACTGATCTTTGACCTGAAGGAAGGAACTGTGAGTTTGATTCTCCAAGCAGAAAGGTACCTGACTTCTTAAAATGTTCATTATGAACATAATATAACTATTAAATGAATAAATACATACATTTAGTTATTGTAGCTGTAATAAATAATAAAGAAATATTTTTATTTATACATTAAATAAATACATTTCTTTATTATATACATATATATAATGAACATAATAAGCTCAAATTGAAATATTAGAAATAAACAAAAAATACCCAGATAAAATCGTGAATATGTCACATAATAAACAGTTCTCCTGGCAAAAGATAGTATTCACATTAAAACTGAGCTTTTCCATACAGAATTTCCAGAATATCTTGGAAATTTAAAGCTTAGAAATTATGGAAACTGGAAAAACAGTTTGCATGATAATAAACCGTGACCTTCCCATTGTTGAAAACATAATTTTTCTGTATTATTTAGTGATTTACTTCTTTGTTGTTTGGGTTTTTTCTTTCTTTGTAGGCATTTTCTTCTTGTAGATGGTGGAGGACTTTATTTATATTCCTATGAAGGCAGATTAATTTCCTCTCCAAAATATCCAGGCATGAGAACAGACATTTTAAATGCCCAGACAGTGTCCCTGAGCAATGACACCCTGGCAGTGAAGGACAAAGCCGATGAGAAGGGTAAATTCTGGTTTATTTGTTGTAAAAAATACATAAATTTATTATAAAAATTGATTCAAATTATGGGTCTTGCTTAAAATTAATTTCAAAACTTCAAGAGAATGGTTTGGCTCTGAACTTCCAGTTGATCCGTGGAATATTTACAGAAAATACTTGAATTTTTACTCCCTGGTGGGATTTTTCAATTTTCTCTCTTTCTAAACATTCCCATTCATTGAATTGTGGGTTAAGATTGAGTCAGTCTGGTATTGGAAATGTGGATTTATTTAAATTCTGGGTGCAGACTTTAATCAGAACTTGGTGTCATTTCTGTAAAGCCTCATTTGAGATAGGAAATGAAAAATAGGGATAGGAGGTGAAAATTCAGGTTTTTATAAGGTTCTTTTTTCACCAGAGTGTGAAAATCACTGGTAAAACTCACACAGAATATTTTATCCACTTGCACTAAATTACACTCAAAAAAATGGAATCACTGGAGAAATCTATGGAAAACTGCTGTTTTAATTAATAAAGCAAATCATTGTTTTTCTTCAGTTATCTTTATATTTGAAGCTTTATCTGGGAAGCCCCTGGGTGATGGAAAACCTCTGACCCACAAGGTAAAGTGAAGGATTTAATGACTTTATTGTACTTAGAAATTAAGAATCACTAATGGGCTTCCTCCATAATGGGACTGAAAACCCATTAAAGGTTTAAAAATCTTAATAGAAAGGAGCTTTTCAGCTGACTTTTAATGCTTTGTGTTGTCTTCAAATTGTTTTAATCTTCATGAAATTCAGTTTATAAAATCACAGAATCATGGAATGGTTTGGGTTGGAAAGGACCTTAAAATAATATTAATTCCAACCCCATGGAATGATTCATTCCACAGAGAAATCACACAAAAAGTGTTTTCCCAGCCCAGTTTATCAAAGGATTTTCTGCTTTGCTTTTAGGAAAAAATCAGTTTGAGTGTCTGAACATTAAATCTCCAGAATAAAAATCAGGGATTCTCTTTTCCCTTTTCAGACAGAGATTGTGGAGATTGCTTTGGACCAGAAAGGACTTACAAATGAGAGAAAAATAGCTTTTATTGATAAGAACAGAGATCTTTACATCACCTCAGTGAAAAGGTTTGGGAAAGAGCAGAAGATTGTCAAAATAGGTGAGAAAGATTCAAATTGATGTTTGGGAAGATGCTGGGAGGGAAGTAAATTTCTATTTAATACAAGAGACAACATTTTAATTAATTAATARTGAAATTGAACTTGGAAAAAAAAAACCTGTGGCTTTCATATGATAGAGCTAGAAACAATTGCAGTACATTTTATCTGAATTCTGATCATTTTTTATCAGTTCCATGTAAAGCAGCAGTTAAAATGTGACAAACTTGGGGTCAAAACCTTAGAAAAACAATTAAAAATKATGAATAACCGCCCTTTGAGAATTCCCTTTCTTTTGAAGTTTCTCATGGAAATGTCTATAATTTATTGTCTGTGAATGAAGGGACAATGGTGCAAAGCCTGGCCTGGAATGACACATCCAACATCCTCTGTGGGATTCAGGATTCCAGGTTCACGGTCTGGTATTATCCCAACACGGTCTATGTGGATAAAGATCTTCTCCCAAAAACTCTCTATGAAAAAGATGCCAGGTAAAAAGTCCTTATTAATCCAAATATGATTTATTTTAATTATTTTCCTCCTTCCTTAACAAACTGTGGTCAGGAGAAGTAAAGGCTGGGCTTGCAACTTTTTAAAATTTTCCTGTTTCTTGATTAGGAAATGAGGGAAAAGTGTTTTATAAGGAAAATGATAAAGTTTAGGGTTGAAATGATGGTGCAGGGTTTGAAAGTAGAGCAGCATCTTGATGTAAAAGCAAAATTTGAGTTCTTTCTCGTGAAATRTTGCCTCAGTTTTTTGTAAAAAACAAACAGAAAATATTTGGTTAAATTATGTTGGACATTAAAAGTAGCAAAACATTAGGTCACAAATAATTCRTGTTAAATTCTTTCCTGTAAAAAACAAATGAATATTAACTTCTTTTTTCTTCCTCCACACAGTGAATTCAGCAAAAACCCCCAGATTGTGAGTTTTGTGGGGAATCAGATCACAATTAGGAGAGCAGATGGCTCCCTTGTCCATCTGCACATCTCCCCTTACCCTGCAATTCTCCATGACTATGTCAGCGCTTCCAGGTGGGAAGATGGGGTCAGACTCTGTCGCTTTGTCAAGGTAAAGCTGATTTTTGGGAATATTCTGATACCATTCCATGAGGTATTTATGGCTTTAAGTGTCCTTTCGTAGTGATCTCTCCATATCAAATGCTGCATCTCGTTTCCAGCCTGCTTTGTCACTCGTTTTTTTGGCTGCTCATGGAAAATGATGTGGTTTTCTTAATTCCATAACATAATTTCATAACTTTAATGATAAATAACAATTCTTATTTTTAGTCACACCAAAATCCAGCAGAATTGAGCAGAGGTGCTCACAGAATTTAGTTCTAAGCTTAAATTTTCAGGTCCAGGCCTTAATATAACCAATTAAAAGTGACATTTCCACAATTACCTGTTATTTTCCATATTTTATTTCACTTCTTTTTTTTTTTTTCCTTTTCCATTGCTTTCTTTTGTATTTATTTAGACAACAGCAACAGATGAGGTGAGTGTGGTAGTCTTTAAAACAACAAAATCCCTTCAAATCCTCATTCCCATTTATTCCTAGGAATGTTTAGCACTTTTGTCATGACCTTAAACGTGTATTTCAGGTATTTGTGTCACTGAATTAAATCAATGCACATCCAGATAAATTGGGTTGTATAACTAGAATTAATTGTAACAGAATSTTTATTTTCAGTGTCCACATCACCTGATTTAAGCATCCAAGTCAGGATATTTTGATTTTGGCAGCCCAGGTAGAGAGTAAAAAGTATTTCCAGTCAGGAATAACAAAATGGGTCATATTTCTGAGGGGAAAAAAAGCAGCAAGACCCATCACGGAACAGCTCCTAGAAACTTCATCTCCTGAATGATTTCAGGCTGAGTTTTCAGCATTTATCACCTGATTTTCTAAATAAAAGGGAAGTAGGAAGAGAAGGTGAAGCAGATTTTATGAGCTTTTGATTCTCTGATCAATCTTAATTCTCCTAAATTATGGGCTGCCTGCAGGAGGGTTTGTCCTGAGTCATGGGAAAATCAGTTGGGAAATGTGAGAATGTGTTTAGAATATCCTCAGTGTAGCTGTTAATTCTGATTTAAATCAAGAGTGATCCTTCTAAAAACCTTCACAGTGCAAAGTCTTTATTTCCAGATTTGTTACTGAACACACTCAACAAAAATATTAAGAACCACTTAATTCCTGCAGTCCACATGGACTAAAAAGTMAAAAATTACATTTTTCCTGTCTGAACAGAGTTTTAGATGTGGCAGCTTAAACTGTATTTAAATGTGGTTTATTAGTGTGTCTTTGTCATAATGTTGTCACTGGAAAATCCATCAAAATGTCATTTAGGATCTTCCTGGGTTCTGAGTTCGTGGGGTTTCCTCAAGGCTGTGTAAAAAAAACCCAAAAAAACCTCACAGAAACAATAAAAGTAATAAAAGTTATAATAAAAAAAGTGTGATATTATTATTACCATTAAGTTTTTCTAATTCCTAGTTCTGAGAAATAATTAATAATTTCCTAATAAGAGACTTAAGACCACGGTGCCATAAATGGCACGCAGAGAAATGTATCATTACCCATAATTTCCAGGCCTTGTGCAGTTGCTTTGAGAAGCCATTTGCAGCACAATAATAAACATTTGAAGGTTTAGAAGTTGTTTGTATTTTGAATTTCAGGATCAGACCCTGTGGGCTTGTTTGGCTGCCATGGCAGTGGCCAACAAGGACATGACCACAGCCGAAATTGCCTATGCAGCGATTGGGGAGGTAAGAAAACGCAGTTAAATCCCAATTAAATCGTTGCAACACCAAGTTTATKAATTAATTTCCTTGCTGTCCACCCCCTGGGCAGATTGACAAAGTGCAGTACATCAATTCCATCAAGGATCTGCCGTCCAAGGAGTCCAGGATGGCTCACATGCTGCTGTTCAGTGGGAGCACCCAGGAGGCTGAAACCCTCCTGCTTCAGTCAGGCCTGGTTTACCAAGCCATCCAAGTCAACATTAACCTGTACAACTGGGAGAGGTAGGAGGTTTTTTCYCATTCAAATATGTTTTCCTGATTATTTCCATCAGTTGTTTTATTGCTGACTCGTTTTTTATCTTTTAATCACCCACAGCTTTAAAATTAAATGAGTTAAATCGTAGCCTGACAATAACCAAAAAAAGCAGCGTTTTGGTGTCGTATTTTAGAAAATACAAATATTTGGTGATTAAAGCCCAAAATATTCCTGGAAGCATTTTGCAATAGCATTTTGCTTTCTCATCACAGTTAGCACAGAGAAGTCCTCGGTGATGCCCCAGACTGGCTGTGGRATTTGGGCTGGTTTGAAGTGTCTTGTTGCTAAAAATAGAGCTGTGGCTACTCAGGCTCCCAGCATTGTGTAGGTGGAGAAAATATGAATTAGGGCTGAGAAAACAAAGGAGGAATTTCTCCTTTAAACAAAACCAACCCCCACGTTTTCTGACAGAATCCTCTGAGCTGTTTACTCCTAATTTCTCTGCTATTATAGTCRTATATTCAGGCAAAAGGTTGATTTTCCCCCACATATCTGTGACTGTTGTTTTGTTATGAAGCTGTGTCAGGGGAGGTTTAAGCTGGATATTAGTTAAAGGATATTCTTTTATTCTATATATCATCTAAAAACTCTCTGTGTATCAAATATCAGTGTTCTTAAGCCACTGAGAAGAAACCAGGTGTGAGTAATGAATTAAATTGATCCAGTGTCTAATCTTTCCCACCTAKACAATATTTGTAAATATTATATAGAACATGTCATGAATGTGTATTATGACTGTTCAGAACCTATTTTTGACCACAAAAAAGTAATTAAACMTTATTAATTTTGTCCCTTGTGCTAAACTCTCAAATATTCTGCATTTCCTTGGAATAAAAAGCCTCCCGTGGTCAAATTAATGATGTGATGAGGGTGTCAGTGGAAATAACTGTTGGGTATTTTTCATCACTGGCTGCTTTTAACCTCCTGATCCTAATGTGGAGCTGCTTGGATTTGGGATCTCTGTGCTCACCCTCAGAGTACCTGCAAAACCTTGGTGGCTGTGGTTGTGCCAGAGCATCTCCCCAGCCTGGCCAAGCCACTCCTGCTTCATTCCAGAGCCYTGGACCTTGCAGTGAAGCACAGGACACACGTGGACACGGTCCTGGCTTACAGACAGAAGTTCTTGCAGGATTTTGGGAAAAAAGAAACCAACCARAGGTTTTTGCAATATGCAGAAGGTGTAAGTATCCCTCAGGATTGTTCTGCTGCTTCAGCCTGAGCTCTGTGGCGAACTGGGGAGGGTGGGATGGGTTTGCACCTCTGTTTTCCTTCTGTGGTCAAATGTGAACGTAAATGTGACAWTTTTACAGTTGCTGGCCTGATGTGGGGCTGCTTGGCCAGGAATAGCTGGACATGTGTTTTATTTGAAGGCACAGATTCACAATATATATATTTAATATATATGTTTAGTATCTGGTACAGATTACACCAGTGAAGGCACAGTTGTTTTCTATAAAACAGGGAGCTAAACCTCACCGTGGTTCAGTGTGTCTCTCTTAAGCATCTCCAACATTTTTGTGGCATTTTATGGATAGAAATAACAACAAACTTTGAAGGTATCTGGATATTTATGAACTACAAACCATTCTGATAAATATGATGAACAGTTCAATACACATTTATCGGAAACCCTCTGCATCATCAGTAAATCAATTTATTAGTATTTAACAGATCCTGAAGGCTGAGGGCACATCCTAAAGTTCAGAAGCTGGATCTTGGATGCCACTGGAATATTTCCACACATTTCCCTCAGGAKAGGCACCCACGTGTGCAATTCCCCTCAGCAGCCCTCAAGTCCTTCCTGCTTTTCCCCTCCTTATTCCTCAGCATTCTGAGGGGGAAATTATCAAAAGAAACCTTTCCTTTGTGTGAAATCCTTTTATCCACTGCAGCTGATGGATCAGGGAACACCTGAGCTGGGAATTCACGTCCTTTAATTGGACACTGCCCGTTTCACTTTGAATAAAGCTGGATTCCTAATGGAAGCCATTAGCTCTTAGTGCTTTTAAGGATTCTCATTTCCTAAACAAAAGTCTGCCCCTAATGAGCCATTCCRCAGTAATTTACCTGGAAAATACAGAAAAATAAAGCACAGATTCCAAGCATTCTTATCYTGCTGCTTTTCCAGCTGCTGTGCAGGAAGTGTGTGTTCTATAAAACCCATGGTGGAGCAAAAGTCATGTAAATCCCCTGATGCTTCTGATAGACATTGTAGATAATCCTGATTTTTTTTAAATCCTTGAGAAAGCTGTAGATTCTGGAAAGATTCCTAAGGAATTCCACCTTGGCAGTGACAAGGTGTGAGCAGGATGATTTTTCACCTTACTCGGTCTTGAAATTTGGGTCTCACTCAGGAGATTTCTGGAGGGAAAAAGTCCTTTTCCACATCCCAGTGCTGGAGGTCTGTGCTGGATCTGTGAGTAGGAGGGGTCTACACAATGTGAATTTTAAGCTGTAATTAAATTCTTAATGCAACCTGCCAGACTCATAAAGCAAAATCAGAAGAAACTTGAAAAGAAAAGCAAGATTTTGTGCTGCTGTTTCTTTTCAGGGTTAAAAAGGGATCTCAGTTTCCCTCCCACAACCTAAAACCTCTTCAGGCTCAAATGAGGAGTTTTTTCCTCTCTTTTCTGCAGCCAGGCAGGATCTAAAAATGTGTTTTATTTTTACATATCAGGTTCTTAATACCTTACACATATCTTGGGAATCCTGGACCCAGTAAATGCCTCTGGAATTGAGGTATTATTGTTATATTTTCACCTGAGAACCTGGGTATTGCAGTTTCACTTTCCCTCTTAGAGAATCTTCCCTGTTATCCCGTGACTTAATTACAGAGGAGAATTCCTTGTGCAGCCCTTGGAATTCTTCTCCCATCCCACCTTTGACAGTGTTCATTCTCCAGCAATAAACTGAACTGCACAATTTTCATTTTTGGACATGTTTTTATGGTCATCAAACGCACCATGATCCCTTTTTTTTTCCTTGTCACGCATTTTTGGGAAGAGACAACTCTTGTACCCACATTTGTACTGTGATACTGTGCTGTGTCTATTGACTGAGCTTTCACTGACACAAAACACAGGCAGAAAATGCCAATTCTCTGCAGCTGGAGAAATGCCAAAGCAAAACTGAAACATTTATTGATGTACAAGGGCAATTCCAAGCAGGAATCTGATTTCTGTCGGAGCAGATAACTGGTTTAACATCCTGTCAGCTTCCTTGGAGGAGACATCACTCATAAATTATTGATACAGGGCTAAATTTTCAGTACAGGACACTGATGTCATGGTACTGAATTAGAAGCRGGTTATTTTTGTGTTACATTGCCAGACACATTGAGATGTGGTGGGATTTATTAAAATATCTTAGGTTTGGTGTATTTTAAAGGTGGAAGCTCAGTTAGAGCTCAGCTGTGCCTTCATCTCTTTCATGAGTTTGTGTACTCAATGCTTTATAATTGCATTTTCAAGTTGAATAACTGATCTCTTTCTCTCTGATGTTGAGCTCTGTGTGTTTAATTTTTCTGTTCTTACAGCTGGAAGTGGATTGGAATAAAATCAAAGCCAAAATAGAGATGGAAATTGCTAAAGAAAGAGAACGAGCAGCAGCCAGCCCTGCAGTGAGAACCAGTGTAACTGTGCAGCAATAATTGACATTTTGGACACCTTTAAAGTGCTGCTCCAATATTTGGTACTGGCTTGTTCTGACATGTCAAGAAAAAAACCACAGCAAACATTTTGTGGGCCACAGGAGTGAGAATTTCTGTAGATTTTAAGCATTGGGCAACACACAGAATGAATGACTTACTTTCATTTTGAGCTGGGTTTATATTCTGGTGCCAGTGAGTGCTGCTACATGTCTGAGAAAAAAAGGGAATTCCCTGTCTCTGTCTTTGTAGCTTTTCAATTTTCGTTGCCATTAATATTGTTTAAGCTGGGTTGCCTCTCATGAAGTCCCAGTTTAAGCACCAAGTTGAGCAGTTTGGTTCTTCCTGCAGCCTCAGGGGCCTCTCCAGACTCGTTTAAATTGCCCTAAAACAAATTAAGCAAACTGGAAGTGCTGAAAATGTAAAAARAAAAAGAGCTTGAGCCTCTAAAGTACAAATATTTCCCTCACAGGTGTGGTAATACATATTTCTGTTAGGATGTACCAGCCAGTTCCTTAATAGATGATTTCAGCAGCTCGGGTTTGTCACTGAGCAAAGCATTCAGCAGTAAAAAGGTATTTTCTTGTTTAAAATACTTTGGAGTGTGCTTTCAGGGTTGGTGGAAGTAACAAACAGCATTTGAAGCGTGTGACACGTAGAATTGACAAGAATGTTTAAAATAAGAGAGTATTTCATGTATTTTTTTCTGCCCTAAGCACTTGACGTGTAAATATTTTGTTTACATTTGTGTTATTTCATCGGGATACATTTTTCTTTGTTTCACACCCAAAACTGGCTGCATCCTCTTCATGTTATAAATGTATTAACACATTATTCAGCATTGACAGGATATATTATGTATCTTTCAAATGTTGCCAGCAAAATGTTAAATATCTGTACATACAGCAAATTTGTAAATCATTGTGTGACCTTTCCTTGCATAAATTTCTTAATAAAACCAAATAAATGTGGAGGTTTTTAATGTATCTGAGAGCTGCTGCATGTGGTGATCTCCACTGACTGCTGAAAAAAGAATATTTGGGGTGTTTTAATTACATTTGGAGGTGATGGGAAAGCTGTTTAATTCCATTTTTTATCACACACATCCAGTCCTGAGCATCCTGGTGTTCAACAGAAAACAAAGCAAAATATTTTGGAAAAGCTCTTTTATTCTTTGTTTTCACCAGGTTCTAAATACAGTTATGACCCTGGGTATGAAATCTGAATGTCAGGATATTCTCAGGAGAAAAAGTTCTTATATGGCTTTTCTGGGATTGTGGCAGGGATTTTAGAGATTGCAATTCCAAGGAAAGTGCCATCCGTCCATGCCGAGGTAATTTTGAGCTGGTTGGTCTGGAATTCCAAAGTTCTGGATTAAATTTGTACCTCCTTTCACTTGTTTTCAGTRTTAAATAAAAAAGAAATAGCAGAACGATACAGATGTTTCAGGTATATTTTGGTTACATTATTGCCCAGAACAAGAAATTATTTGAAAACCCTCTTTTAAAAAGCAATACCTCTTATTTAATTCCTGACTGCTTCATTTAAACCATCATAAGCCAATTTAAGAAACAGAGATCAATTAGCATGATTAATATTCAGTTGTTTAGGTGCTGTTGTGATGGATCAAAAACCAAATATAACCCAGATTTTGACATTGCAGGGTGGGGAGTTTTGTTTGTTCACTTCATTTAACCTTGACCACAGTAAATCCTCTCTGGTTATAAAAAGGGAGGTGGAAAAATAGATCTTTAAGTGAAAAATAGAGTACTCGAGTGAGGTAAAAGTAAAAGGTCAGGTGGGTGTTTAAAAACCAACTGCATATTTGTAATAGCTCAGAGGAAAAATTTTAAAAATACTTTGTTTTCTGGTATTTAAGGCAATAGAACTTTGAGATCTGGATTTGTCTGTGAGATTTTACCCTTTGGGACTGGAACAGGAGGAAGGTTTGAATCATCTGACATGAAAATTTGATTTTACAGATTATGTGGAACCATTTCCTGCAGAAAAAACTGTGGTGATTGTTGCCTTATTCACTCCAGAATAGTCAAAAYGATAAATAAGCAATAATGGAAAAGCTTGAAGCTTTCTAAAATTTAATTCTGAAATTTTAATATATATTTATATAAATATAAAGTTTGTATCACCTACAGATGGGAGAGGTTGGAGAGAAGCAATTTACTATTTATATTATAGATACATCTTTTATGTTGGTTTTTACATGGTTTTTTATTAAACATAGAAATTTTAAGACCTCCATTTCTTCATTTTCATTATAACAGAGATGATATTTTACTCTGCAGGGGATGGAGAAGAGCCAGGGAGAAAAAAGGTTTTTATTAATTGATCACATGTAAGAATCTCTATTTCCAGAGTTTATTTTTATTCATCCAACTCAGTCAGGAGTTGCCCTGTGCTATAAAATTTCCCATATTGGAATTTAACCTGTTAATTTTAGTTCAGGTGCCTTTGCCCTGCTGTAAAAGTTTGGGAAAATAGGATGRTCTGGTACCTTCAGGGAAAGAGAGGGATGAGTTCTGTCTGCACCGAGCTTGATTGTACAAAAAATAAAAGATTTAACTATTTCTCTGTTTTTCCTGAAGGGTCTGCAAGGATTTTTTTACTTTATATAAAGAAACAACTGTGGCAGTTGGAGCCCTGCAGTTGGAAATGCTCTGATGCWGTTTTAAATAAACCTGCAGGTTTTCTTTGCCATTAGAGACACGTTCCAAAGAGAGAAAGGACAGGGCCCRTGGCTGCAGCTCCTGCACTGACCAGATCCTCAGTTCCACGTGCTAAAGTCAAGCTAGGAAAGGAAAAAAAAGGTATTTTATGAAAGCTTTGGGCACAGACCAGTTCCATTGTCAGGAGAGCTGGGGTGAGCTCGTGGTGATGCTGTAGGGAGAAYTTAGGAGTAAATGAGGCACTCCCAGCTCGTTCAGGTATTTAAGGGTGGAGGTGGTTTCTGCCTTTCCTTGGGGTTTGGTGTTTGCCTTGTTCATGGAAGGTTTCCCAGGAGCTGTGGCAGCTGTGACATTTATKTCCCTAAGAGCAGGAGGAGTCCCAGATCCCCTCAGTGAGTAAGAGCCAGGGTAGCAGGAGGTGCTGATATTTTATTAGGATTTGGAGGGGTCCCCTCCTTCCCCTGCTGCCCAGGCCACGCTCCGTACACCCGCWGCGGAGTGCCAGGGGGCACAGCCTGGTCTGGCTGTCCCGAAACCTCCCCCTGGCACCCGTGGGTGTGGGAGGGGTGAGGATCACCCAGTTATGCCCTCGCAGCACGGTCCCACAGCTGAGCAATCGCAAAATTCCCGGGGAGCAGGAGCCCAGCTGAGGGGAGCTGGGAATGCTGCACCAAACTGCAGCCGGCTCTTCCCATCACTCCATGTCCTCCTGCTGGAGGTGATGTCCCCAAGTCACCTTCCTTCTGGAAGTCCTTCCAGGACTGTGCCATGTCCCTGTGAGGTGTCCTGCAGGCTGTCCCAGTGGATCCCTGCTTCCCAGGCAGCGTGTCCCATCCCTCCATGGTCCGCAGGAATTCCGCAGGTCCCTTTGCAGAGCCGGGTGTACAGCAGGTCACCCTGCGGTGTGGAGCCTTGCCGGGGATCCCCAGTGTCCCTGGCACGTCCCTTTGCAGAGCCGGGTGTCCAGGAAGTCATCCTGTGGTGTGGAGCCTTCCCGGGAATCCCCGGTGTCCCTGACACGTCCCTTTGCAGATCCGGGTGTCCAGCGGGTCACCCTGCGGTGCGGAGCCTTCCCGGGGATCCCCATTGTCCCACCAGGGAACGCTGCTGGTTCCTGGCGTCGCATCCCTCCTGGGACACCTGGGGCTGTCCGCTGTCTCCCCCGGGCTCCGGAGGATGGCCCCGTCCCGCAGGTCCCGCCGCGTCCATCGGCGCGGTGCCCGCGGTGCGCAGCGGGGCTGCCTGGGGGGGACTCACCCCTGGATCCCCGCGGCCGCGCCCCGTTCCGCGGGCGGGCAGCGCTGCGCCTCCTCGTAGCTGGGCAGGTGCTTCACCTCCTCGTAGCTGGGCAGCTGCGGCAGCTCCATGCCCGGGCCCGGCAGGGTGGCGGTGCCCGCGGTGCCCGGGGCCGCGGGCGGGGCGCGGCGGGGCGGGGGCCGGGCCCGGCGGGGCGCGGAGCAGGCGCGGCGGCGGAGGGCGCAGCCCGCGGCCACCAGCGCCAGCAGCACCAGCAGCGCCGCCAGCCTCCGCGCCAGCCACCGCGCCCGCGGCACCCACGGGGGCCCCGCCACCGCCCCGGCCCCGGCAGCGACCCCCGCCCCGCCGCAGCCGTCCCGCCCGCACGGCCCCGGGCCCCGGCCGCCCGCCATCCCCGCTGCGCGCCTCGCCGCCGGCAGCGCCGCGCTTTATCCGCGCCCGGCGCGCTTGATCCGCATSAAATATTGATGGGGCCATTTGGCGGCGCTTCGCAGCCTAATGGGGCCGGGGCACGCGGCCAGGCGCGGCCTCGCCCGGAGGGGTCAGCGCGGGATGGCCTGGTCAGCTCAGGGCTGGAGATGCCCCGAGCTTAGCGCTGAGCCCCGTGTGCGGCGGGGACCCTGACACGGATAACCCGTGCCGGAGGGCACGGGGGTCAGCGGTACCCGGGAGCAGCGCGGGGATGCAGGGACGAGCGGGAGCCAAGGATGTGAGAGTGAACCTGAGCGCGCAGGGATGAGCAGGAGCCAAGGGCAGGAGGGTACGTGATACCTGAGCAGCTCAAGGTGCAGAGCCCAGCACTGATTTTGCAGCTTAGAGAGGCCAGCAGCAGTGACAGACTGGGGCCCTGGTGCCTGTGCAGGTTGGTTTTTATTGCTGCCATTAAGGTTTCACAGGTGCCCGTGTCACCCAGCTGTGACCCTCCTGGTGTCCCAATCCACCCCCATGACCACAGCCCCTCATCTGTGTGGTTTGCTGATTGCCTTCAGCTCCAAACTCCAGCAAAACTCCAGCAAAAGGGAGAGGAGAGGGAGCTCTCAACCAGTCATGGAAAAACTGACTAACATAAAACATGGCAAAAGCTGACCAGAGCTTTTCTGCTTGGTTTCCTTTTAGGTGGCCCTGCCAGATCTGATAGGCAGCTGCTGACCCACCTACGTGACCATCACCTGGGGTAAATTTGTTTCCTTTGTCCTGTTTACTCGCCTGGTGATGATTTCACTGCTGATAGCTGCAAGCCATCCCCCTGCTGTCAGCCCCGGTTTTGGGTAATTGTATTTATTACACATTTTGGAGTGCTCAGGATCAAAAAGGAGGGGAAAAGTTCTCAGCTGTGACACAGAGTTTGAGGAAGGAAGGGTTGGTGGTGCTGGGCTTCTGGCAAACAAGGAGAAGCTGCAGTTTCTGCATTTCAGGGGTTTGTTCTGCATCTGTTTCCTCACTTTTGGGACATTTCTCCCTGCACAAAGGGGCTGAGGCCGGGAAGGGAGGGCAGGAGGGTGCCAGCAGTGGGTGCAGCCCCAGCTGCTTTAGGACCGAGCTGCTGGAGCAGCTGCCTCACACGGGGTGRACCCTTTGCTTTGGGGACTCATCCCTGCCCGTGGCCAGCAGGATTTGGGGTGCTCTGCAGCAGCTCCAGAGGCTGCATTCCCTCCAGACCTGCCGAGGACTGATGTGGTGTTTTGAAGGCYGATGGTGAGCGAACAGCAGGCGCCTGGCGAAGCCGCCCGGCCRTTAATAGAGCTGAGCCTTTTAGCAGCAGCTCTGATCAGCTGTGGCTCCCTCAGAGCTCCATGAAATATTAAAGCCTGTTGATAGCTCGTTAAAGCCAACRTTTTGGCTGGCCCTGTGTGCCGTGAGCTGGGCTTTGGTGCTCAGCCTGCAGCAGTGGCTCGGGAGCAGCTCCGTGTCCCATCAGACAAGGAAAACCGTGGCTGGAGGGAGCAGGGCGTGAGAAGGAATAAGAATTCCGGTCCTGGCATGCAGCTCTGCTCATTCCAGCAGCCCCAGCTCCAGCAGCCCCATGCCTGRCTTGGGAAAACGCAGGAACAGAGGCTCATGAGGAATCAGGGCCAGAGGATTCATCCTGGGGTGGCCGTGGATGTAGGGGCTGCATCCTCTGTGGGTTTGGGGGATTTGGGGTGGTGCAGCTGCCACATTTTGGAAATCTTTGGAGAGTGGGAGTGTGGTGGCAGGCAGGGATCTCTGATTCCATCAGGATTCCATGGGCAGGGACACGTTCCAATAGAGCAGGTTGCTCCCAGCTCCATCCAACCTGGAATTTCTCTGTCCCCCAAGCAAAGCAGAGCCCTGGGGCAGGACCAGGAGTGGTGYGCAGGAATAAACCCATCATTAGTGGCCACATCCTGCCTGGCCCATCCCAAAATCTGTAGGAAACCCACTTTGAGACTCCCTGGAGTCAGGTAAAATCCGGAGCCATTTCTGGGAAGGAGCTTTCAAGTTGATTCTCTCCAGTTTTGCAGGGGATGGACAACTATTGATCCTGCAAATGACCCCTGCAGAAGCCCATCGATCCCTTTGGAGCAGCAGATCATTAAGGCTTGAATTCCACATCCTTCAGGTGGTGCCAAAGTGCTGACACGGCAAAATAACCATTTGATGGAGTAATTGTCCCCAGGACCATTGGATTTGGGGAGCTCCAAACTCTTCCCAAAAGGGAACCCGCTCCAGAAAATGCTCTTGGCACAGCCATGCTTCACGTCTGAACTTCCTTTGAGGTGGTTTTTCCCTCAAATATGGGAAAACCACTTAGGAAAAAACATCCTGATGACCTGAGGTTTGTCTTTTGGGAAGACTCTGAAAGCCTCACGTGTTTGGTAGCTGGGGTTGGTGGAGGGAAGCACAGCTTTGGATGGTGACAGAAATGAGCTCAGCACTCTCAACTTCAATATTTTAGTACCTGATAGACCCAAACCTTGTGATAATTGAGGTTTTTATAGGAATTATCGTGCAAATCACTGCTGCACTGGAGGTTGGACAGAAAACCTGTGGCTGTCACATCCCTGGAAGTGTCCAAGGCCAGGCTGGAGCAGCCTGGGGCAGTGGAAGGTGTCCCTGCCCATGGCAGGGGAGGAATGGGATGGGCCTTAAGGTCCCTTCCCACCCAAACCATTCCAGGATTCCATGATAATCAAACACAGCCCAGTGGGAACCTCCTCCAAGGCCAAAATAATTCTTCAATAGTTCTTAATAGAACAAAATAGTTCTTGATATTGCTGTAAAAACTTCCAGAGAAGCTCCYAAGGAAGCCCATCCAGCAGCAGGGAGCTCGGAGCAGGGCTCAGGGTCAGCTCTGGACTGCTGGAATTAAACCCCAAAGCTGAGCTCCAGTGCCTCCCCTTTCCCAAGCACATCTGTAACTGCAATAAGGCTCCAAACCCGAGGAGATGACTCTGCATATGTAAAAAAACTCAAGCAGCCATTACCTCACAGCTCAGAAATCCCCACTGCCAGCAAATATTTGCTGTTGGGCTGTTTAAAAACCAGGGAAAGTGAGAGAGAGAGAGAGGCTGAAACCCTCCTGGACCACTCTGACTCCTTCCCAGGCTGTTAACACGTTTGGGTGTCCTCCAGAAATGAAATGTGTTTTCTGCAATAATCAAATCAAATAAATAAATAAATAAATAAAATTTATTCATTACTATCTATTCCATATTTATTTCTGTATTTTATGTATTAAATATTTATTTATTTAACACAATTTTCTTTTCTCCAGTAAATAAAAGGTGGGAATATCAATAATAATATAGTATTACAGGGTAATGATATTGATATCCATGGGTTGTCAGGCTTCCAGCTCGCACATAACACTGAAAATATTCTTCTTTATTCCTTCTGCTAAACAGGAGCGTTAGAAAGATTGGGTTAGACTGGTTTTCCCTTTGCAATAATTCCTCATATTTAGAATTTTAATCCCCTGACTCCATGGAAAGGCTCSCACTCATGCAATGGCTTTGGCTGAGGCTTTTGGTGTTACAAGCAATGAGCATCTCCTCCTATAAGGGATGATTTGCTGCTTTTCCTTTGAATCAAATGATCTTAACTCCTAAAAATGGTTCCAGGATTAAGCCTTGATCCCACACCATCCATATGGAATCCCCCTGGGATCCAGGGAGGAGCTGAGTGGCCACAGAGGGCTGGGTGGGAGCAGCTGGGCACAGAAACCTGGAATATCCTAAAAGGCAGCACAGGACAATGTGTCACAGCTGGAAGAATCCCTGTGTTGGTCTGGAATAACCAAAACCCTTTTCTTTTTGAAATTTTTTGTGTTTTCCAGGGAGCAACATTTTTCCTTGTTAAGTCACGCCGGTTCTCCGGAGGCTGCCACGATCCAGGCGTGGATTTCTGCCGTGATTTCATCCCGCTGTTATTTACAACTCGGCCCAAAAGCTCAACCTCTTCCTATTATTTGTGGTTAAATATAGCAGCRGATTCTTTCCCATCCCTGCTGCCACCCACACGAATCGCATGAGTCAGGAGCAGCAATTCCCAGCGGGATGAGCCCGCCCCGGCTGCCCTGGAGCAGCGGGAGGTGAAGGGATTGGTGTGACACAGCCAGGGCTGCTCATCCCGGGATGCTCTCCCAGCTCCCGCATTCCGGGTGGGATCGTCCTGGCTGCATCCCAGCTGCTTTCCTGCAGTCCTACCCGGGAATTCCAGGTGATCCCAGTTTTTGTGGGGCTCGTAAGAGTGGGGCAATGCGCCAGGGCAGGGAGTGAGCACCAAGCCCTTTCCCATTCCCTTTTTTCTCTCCCCTTCTTTCTGAAGAGATTTTATTTTTACCAAACTAAATAATTCCCACCCCAGTTTGTCCACAGGAGCCTGGCATCCCTGGATTCCCTGTGCACCAGGCTGCGGCCAGAGAGTTTTCCTGGGGGAAATTCCAACACCCCCAACTGAGGCTGCTCAGGGCATTCCCCCAGGTAAGAGGCTGTTAAAAAATGGGGGAAAAAGTGAGAAAAATTTTTAAAAAGGGGAGAAAACCCTTCCAGCTGTTTTTCCAGGAGAGWGGCAGGCACAGGGCTGTGTGTTCCACAGGGAAGCATCCTCTGGAGCTGCAATGAGGGATGATGAGGATGCTGAGGGGGCAGGAGAGGTTTGACCCTGCTATTTTTAGGCTCCTTAAATAACCGTGTCAGCCTCGGGGGCGGCGTGGAAAACAGGGAAAAGCTCTGGAATGGCCCYGCTGGATCCACTCCTCAGACCTCAGGGGTCCTGCTGGCCTCCAGCCCACTGGTGTGTCCCTTTTGGGCATCCCGCAAACTGGTGGGATGGAGGGAGAAGGGCAAACATTCCCTGCTGGAAAAGGAGGTGGGTGGCTCCTGTCGAGCCCAAAGAGCAGATCTGCCGTGTCCAGCCCCGGCTTCCTGCTCAGGCTGGGTTTGTTGCTTCACTCAGTGACGTTTAAATCCCAAAAATCGGGCTGGAAATCAGGGAAGTGCTTGCTGGTGAAATGCTGTGCACYGAGGGGGTGGCTCTGAAGTTGTGTCCCCCAGGCTGAGGGATCAGGGGATGCTGAGCTCAGGCACACAGGGGAGAAGGGGCTGCAGAGCTGGGCTGGGGGTGGGTGATGGCCTYAGACCCCCCTGTTCCACGCCAATCAACCAAACCACCAAAAAATGCCAAATAATCAATAATCTGCAGTGACTCTGAGCCTGGGGCTGTGGGGACTCCAGGGAGAGACACCAGAGCATCCTCCTCCCTCCCTGTGCCACTCACTGAGTTGCAGCAAAATATTTGGTGGCTCCTGCAATTCCTGTCACCTTTTGGGGCTCCAGGATGACACAACGAGGAGCAGAACGGGGTAAAAACAGTGAACATCCATCAAAAATACGYGGCATAATCACCAGAGCAGGCTGTTGCTCCATGTGTGTGCAGCAGGAGCCCCAGTGACAAAATTTTGGCTCTTTCAGCCCAAAGGGGAGGTTGGATGTTTGTAATTGATCCTCTGAGGGACAACACAGCGTCCCCAGTGCGGATCTGGGGGGATGCTCCTGGTTCCAGTGCCAGGCAAAAGCCTGGCTGCAGAGGAGCTGGGGGAAATCAAACCCGGCTCAAGTTTGTTGTGCACAGGCCTGGACACAATCATGGGATCAGAAATGCTGCAGGATGTGGATGGAGGCGTTGGGATGCGTCCCCTGAGCATCAGGGTGGTGTTTTTGCAGCTAAAATCCAGGGATATTTGTTGTGGCTGGGATGTGTCCACTCCCCTGGGGGTCGCTGGATGTCATTTTGAGGGGAAAAGCTGATTTTCYGACCATCACTTTTGCAAACCTCATGGTGGTGTAAATAAATATAGAGTAAAATATAGAGAAAAATCCATGTTTTCCTGAGCAGCAGAACAAGTATCTGAAGCCACAGCTCCACTTCTCCTTTCATTTTCACTTTCCCCCTGTGCCCTCGGCCTGCCTTTCCTCCCTGCTTCCACTGCCACCGGATTCAGCCAAAGGGTTTGTGTCTCCTTTCCGCCCCATCCCGGTTTCCTTCCTCTCCTTTCCCTCTCAGAGCCCTCCCCTCCCCTTACTCCTCTCCTTCTGCCAGGAGCAGCCAGGCCCTGCCTTTCATTTAAGCAAAAAACCAACCCCCAAACACCAAAAATAGTAAAAAAATTCACAGCTTCTCTGGGCAGCCTCTGCCAGGGCCTCCCCACCCTCACGGGGAGGAATTTCATCCCAATATCCCACCCAACCCTGCTTTTTGTCAGTTCAAATCTGCTGGAAAGGGAAAATTAAGAGTTGGGAATTGAATAAAATCTGCATTTGCAACAGGCACCTCTCTCTGCATTGTCCCATCCTGTGCTGGGAAGTGCCTGGGGGATGAAGCAGGAGACCAGAAGGGTTCCCTGAGCCCACCGGGAATTTTGGGTGGGATTGCACAGCCCCACATTCCCAATTCAGAGGCACCAACTCCTCCATAATCACGCAGCCCGTTAATCGACTTTTTTTTTTTTCATTCTCTGATTCTATTATTTTAAATATTATAACATTACTTCATGATTTGATATTATTGTTTGTTATTTTGGTTTCTGASGACGACCTAATATTATCACGAACAATATTATCTATTATTCCATCGGAGGAGCTCGGAGGAATCCCGGGCGAGGAGCGCGGGGCTGGGGAGCTGTTGCCATCTGCAGGCGGCTCTGGAATTGATCCCTGTGGATGCTGGTGAGGATCACCGGACACTGGTGTGACTGGGAAAGAGTGTCCGGTAGAGGGATTTGAGATCCAGGAGCACCCAGGGAAGCATCCCCGCTATTTAACCCCGTTATCCCGAATYCAGCAGCATCCCGGTTGTCCCAGCAATGCCACAGGCCCAGGGCACCGATTGTCCCCTGTGCTGAGGCTCCTCCAGCCCTGGGGCAGGTTTGGGCCCCTCACAAGGAGATTGAGGGGCTGGAGCGTGTGCAGGGAAGGGAATGGGGTTGGAAACGGGGCTGGAGCAGCTGAGGGAGCTGGGAAAGGGGCTCAGCCTGGAGAAAAGGAGGCTCAGRGGGGACCTTGTGGCTCTGCACAACTCCCTGACAGGAGGGGGCAGCCGGGGGGGGTCGGGCTCTGCTCCCAGGGAACAGGGACAGGAGGAGAGGGAACGGCCTCAGGCTGGGCCAGGGGAGGCTCAGGCTGGATATTGGGAAAATTCCTTCCTGGAAAGGGTGTCCAGCCCTGGCACTGCCCAGGTCAGGGGTGGAGTCCCCATTCCTGAAGGGATTTAAAGCCCTGTGGATGTGGCACCTGGGRACGTGGGGCAGTGGTGGCCTTGGCTCTGCTGGACTGGATGGCCTTAAAAGGCTTTTCCAAGCTAAACCAAACAGTGGATTTATGATACTGTGATTAAATGACTTCATGGTTCTGTACCAGGCAAAACAGGAGCGTCAATCCCATCCTTCAGCCGATTGCAAAGGGCTCACGTGGGAAGTCTGGGATTCAGCTGTCACTGAAATGAGAAATCTCCATTTCCTGACAGAAGGGTCTCAGGGCACAATGCAGCTCCCTGTGCTGGGAGGACAATTCCCGCCCTCATTCCGAGCTTGGCACAGGGAGCCCTCGGCGATTCCTGCAGGACGCTGCTCTTTCAATCGCTGCTCTTTCAATGCATCCACACAGCTCCCCTCGCCCTGCTCACATTCCCCGATGCCATCCCTGGCTGGACACTCCCCTCCTGTGCCGGGATGCTGCGGGGCCAGCTGCACCCAGCCAGTACAGCCAGCCACTCCCCGAGCTTCCCTCAGAAATGGGAATCCATGGAAGAGCTGAGCAATCCACCCGAGCACTGCAAACCCTCCTCACCCTCGCGGCTTGGGCAGAGAAATCGCCGGGAGCACAAAGTGGGAGATTCTGGACGTTTGCACCAATTATATTTGTGTCTCTTTCTTGTTTCCTGTTTAGTGACCTGGTAAATGCATTAATTGCTCAAATGGTWCCCAAAAAGTGAATGCATAGCCTGCTGTGAGTAGTAACAGTAATAATAATATAATAATCAAAAGAAGAAGAAAGTGAAGATGATTAAAAGAAGGAGAAGGAAGAGAAGGAGCAGGAGGAGGAGAAGAAGAAGGAAGAGGAGAAGAGGAAGATGAAGGAGGAGAAGAAAGAAAAGAAGAGGAAGGAGGAAGGAGGAGAAGAAGCAGGGAAAGAAAAAGCAGGAGGAGGAGAAGTGTCATTATCAGCTTCTGTGCTGAAAAACCTCCTTCTGAAAACCCAGATCAAATCTGCCAGGGAAGGAAGAAGAGATGTCTCTTCTCACCTCCTTAGATACCCCTGCTGCCCTCCACATATTTGGTTCAAACTCTGGATTTCTATGATTTATCCCCATTTTTAATACTGGGATGGGTGTGGGGATCAGGGGGTGGACCTGGACCAACAGAGGGGCTGTAGGAGGCTGGAACTGCTCTGGGTGCCTCCAGAGGCTGATTTTTAGGTGACAAATGTCTGGCACCCTGAGGCGCCCCGGCCTCTGCGTTCCAACCCCTCCCCAGGGCTGGGAGCTCCCCCAGGGGAGCAGCAGGAAATCCCCTCGGAGCTGCCTGCAAGGACCTGCCCCGGRGTGCCACCAGCAGCTCCGGTTTCCCTTTCACAGAAAGGCCTGGTTTATACAGTGCCATCAAAGCCGTGACTTAAATCTGTCCCTGGCCTTGAAAAAAAACTGATCTGTGCTTTCAGAAACTGAGTCCAACCTCCCTTCAGCACCTCGTGACTCCAGCTAAACTGGGGAAGGGTTGTTGATGTCAAACTGGGCCAGTTTTTTTGCCGGGGGTGAATCAGACCCTCAGAGGAAAACTCTAAATTGGAGAGGTTTGGGCTGAGCTGCCGCAGCTCCACAAACAAGAGGCGCTGCCCCGGGGGAGCTGTGGATCCTCGGGCTGTGACAGTCCACGGGATATCTATTGCATCATCCTCGGCGTGCGGATGTCYGGAAAAGCTGGGAAATGATGGCTCAGCCACGCTCAGGAAGCTCTGAGCTGCATCCCAGGGATGGAGCTGGGAGAGACAAMCCCCCCCCAGCCCCCTCTGCATCACCCCCACCTTCCCCTTCTCCCTCCTCTCCTGTCTCGCTTTCCTTTCCGTGTTTACTCTCCATCGTGGGCAATTATTTGCACTCCCAACTGCCGCTGTGCCATGAACTTCTCCCACTTCCTTCAGTTTGTTCCAGGCTGCATTTGCCGGTGCCTGGATGGCGCCAGGGTGTTGTTTACAGGGGATTTCCTTCCCTGGCACTTCCATCTCTGCCCAAACCCACCCTTCAGGTCACTTTTCCAGGGTGYCCCATTAAAAGTTGGTTCATTAGGTCGGGTTTCCATCAGTTTTACCCACCCCAGCCATGACAGCTCGTTCCTGTGAGCTCTGCACATGGATTTTCCTGGGAATAGGGATTTTCCAGAACTGTTTGGTGGCCTGGGACCCCAGGGGGCTGCAGCTGAGGGCAAGAGGCAGCTTCCAATCCAGAATATTTCCAGGAGCTGGGAGCTGAGCACTTGAAAGGCACCTGGAGCAGCATTCTGAGCCTGTGTTTGCTCAAGTCCTTATGTTTGTTTATAGAGCTTATTTCTGTTTCTGCTCTGGGCCCTGGGYAGATGCACAAAAAGGGTCACCCCAGAGCCCACCTGCAGCCCAGAGCTGYGCTGGGGTGGGCACAGGGGGAGGGCGGTGGTGCTGAGATGTGGATTGGGGCTGGATCAGCTCTTGGAATAAGAGAAATACCCTTAAACCAAATATCTGACCCCAGCTCTTCCCAAAGGGCTTCTCTGGGCACAAACCGGGATGACTTTGGATGCTTCCACTCTGGGAGGAGTCGGGGGTAGGGTAAGGGTCGGGAAGGGGTGTGCGGGGGGGTTTCCCTGTCTGGAGCTCTGGAATTCCCCTCACCGGGCTTTGCAGGGACGCTGGGCTGCCCTGCAGGGGTGGGGGGAGGTGGGTGCCCCCCACTGCTGGGGCTCCGGGATTTATTGCGGTGCTGAGATGCTGCAGGAGCCCTTCACTACCAAAATGCTCCTGGCTGAGAAGCTTTTATTATCTTTTTGTTTAAAACAAAAAAAAAAAAAAAAACCCAAACCTGAATATGCTGCAGGTTTGGGCTGGTTTTTTCTTTTTTTATTTTAACTTTTTCTTTTTTTTTTTCCCTCTAAGCAGCTCTGCCAGCAGGAGGCAGATCCTGACGTGTCCAAGGCCAGGTTGGACAGGGCTTGGAGCAACCTGATCCATGGAAATTGTCCCTGCCCATGGCACGGGGGGGGGAGTTGGAACGAGATGAGCTTTAGGGTCCCTTCCCACCCAAACCATTCCGGGATTCTAGAATGATCTCATATGCGTATRTAACACTGATATCCCAATAGATAACACCTAACATGCCCAGAAATGAACATTATCTATATATTTATGAATTATACCGTGTCTATCTGTACCTGTACCGAGGGAGGGTGTGTGCAGGAGTGCGATGTACCCGCAGCACCTCCAGCTCGAGGGGGGCGGGAACGCGGGAGCCGATCAGGAGCTCCAGGAGCGTGTCCGGGGCGTGTCCGGGGCGTGTCCGAGGCGTGTCCGGGGCGTGTCCGGGGCGTGTCCCCCCGCCCACTTTTCGAGGACGCGGTCGTTCCCGCGCGGTGCCGCCGAACGCGTCCGCTGCGATGTCCGGCCCGGCCCAGGAGCCCGACAGGTGAGCGGGGATGGGCTCCCGGGGCTCCCCTCGTCCGCCGCCATCCTCCTGCAGCCTCCCCGCCGCCCCTGGGGCCGCCCGCCCTTCCCCGCCAGCCTCCCCGCTGTTGTCCCCTCCCGCTGCCCCCGTGCACCCCCTGCACCCTCCCGCTGTCCCCCAGCCCATCCCGCTGTCCCCCTGCCCCCTCCCGATGTCCCTCTGCCCCCTCCCGATGTCCCCCTGCGCCCCCAGCCCCGCGTCCGCATCCTCCCCATCCCCCACCCCACCTGCATCCCCGCATCCTTCCGCTCCTCCATCCCCTCCC
>RAHM01000009.1:88200-123957 GCA_003713295.1 Parotia lawesii | reverse complement strand
GAGCCCGGGCAGCGACGCTCGCGCTTATCTCGCCCGCGTTATCGCGCCCTGGGAACCGCTGTCCCCACCAGGCTCCTCCGCTCGGCAGCGCCCGCTCCCCGCCGCAATTAATGGTTACAGTTAATTAACTGCACAGCGCCCGGGGCTTTGCCCGCGTGAGTTTTTTGTTTCTTTTTGTGTTTTCTCCGCCCACGCCTGTGCGCTGGCGGAGCCGTTCGCCAGCGCGGGAGGAGGGAGATGCAGCTGCGAGGGGTTAGAAGGCAGCGCCGAGGGAGGCGATCCCGGTTCAGCAAGCCAGCACTTGGTGGAAGGGCTGAAGGGTTGCACAAACATCGCTTGCCTCGGTTTCCGGCCCTGGACAGCATCCAGGCTTCATCCAAACCTTCCAGATAAATAATTCTTTTTTCTTTTTTTTTTTTTTTTTTTCCAAGATACAGTTTGGAAGAGCGAACTGTTGTGTAATTCCTTGTGGGGGAAAACCTTCCCCACTTCTTCCCGCCCTTGACCCAGAAACTTTTCCAGCCCYGTGCAGCCACTTTGCTGTGCTTTGCCAGCACCCCSMAGCTGGCATCACTTCCCTGAGTTCCTCAGGAATCCTCACTCCTTAGGGATTTCCCTGCCTCTGCTGTTCCCATCTATTTATTTATTTTTCAGTTTTGTGTCTGAGTGCCCCGACGTGGCCCCAAGGCTCTGACCTCTGTGGTGGTGCCCGCTCATTCCAGGTTCATTCCAGGAGCATCCAGGATGGCTGAAATCGGCCTCCTGAGCTGAGCAACTCCCACATCTTGGCTTCACCATGCCCAGCATCCCTCAGCATCTCTGGGATCACCCTGTGACCCTCACCTACCTCCAAAAAAAAAGGGCTGGATGCTTTTTCCCTGCCTGCTGTTCCAGCTGCCCCTTGGCAGGGCGGAGGCTCTGGAATATTTCCTGGTGCCACCACAGTGCAGGAGAGCTGGATGTCACCTGCTGGTTTATGGTGACTGCACCCAGGGCCATTCCTGTCCTCAGGGCAGCTTTTCTGTGCTGGATCTGCCTGACGGATGCTGTGGAGCTTTGTGGAGCTCCAGGAAAAGGTTTCCAAACAGGATCACGATCCGTGAATGATAAAACCAGCAGATTTCCCCTTTCCAGGGGCGGATGGAGGCGGGAGGTTGGTGTGACTTTGCCACAAATGGATCTGCTGGAGTCGTCTGCCACGGCTGAAGGCCAGAGTTTATCCGAGTTTTCTGCCTGGCTGGAGATTGGTTGGATTGCTCCCAAATCCAACGGGCGCCTGGCACGGAGTCCAGGGCTCGGCAAAGGGGGCTGGAACCTGGAGCTTGTGCYGGTGGGAATTGTGTCCAGCAGAGCCAGGTGTCCCCAGAAGGGCSAGGAGAGAGCCAGGGTCGGGGTGATGCTGCAGGAGATGAATGTTTAATCACCAAGCCCCATCCCAAGTCAGCTGCCAGATTCCCGAGGCTGGGAGCTATGCCAGCGGGAGGGGGTGGGGAATGCTGCCCCTGTGGAAGCGTGGGAAAGGGCTGGCAGAGCTGCTCACGTGTGTCTGCTTTTGTCTTGCAGCGGAGCAGAGTCCCTCTCCTCGGATGAAAAAGGTACAGGGATTTTGGGAAATGCCCATCCTTGGGAATGGGAATGGGAATTCTATAACTGGCTTTAAAAACCTCGGTGTAAACCCTTGGTTTATGGATTATTTTGGTTGTTCGTGCTGGTTTTTAAAATGGCTGTTCTTTTGTTGTTTATTCCCTTTCTCTGAGTACAAAACTGGCAAGAGAAGAGTTAAATCCTTCTCCAGCTTTCATTCCCTGCTTTTCTCTGGCAGAGGTGACACCCAACGGCACGGAGGGATCCGGATCGGCCGAGGAGCACCCGGAGGGTGAGCATACCGTGGCTGAGGGGTTTCCTCACTCCTGGGGTGGTGTGGCTGGTCCTGCATCCCAAATTCCCCCACACCCACATCCCAAAGCGCATCCCTGGCTTTCCGGTGCTGGTTTCTCTTCAGCTGATGTTTGTGAGAATAATTAATTAAAGCCACGTTTGGTGCATCCACACGAGTCACGTCTGGTGGGACACACAGCTCCCTCCAAGGCTGCTCCCACCTGCCATGGAAAACCATCATTTAACTGGGATGTGCCGTGGCTGAAGCTCCAAAATAATCCCAAGCTGCATAAAACATGAGAATTAAATGTTCTGAACATCCCTCAGAAGGGCCTGGGTGACCCCAAAGTCTCCCCTGGAGCTGGGATTTGATGCTCTGATGCTTCTCTCTGCCTCAGTACTTTTTCTGCTCTGTTCCATTATCTAACCTGCTGGCTGGCCTGATGGATCCCAACCTCTGGATGCATCCCTGGGCTCCCACCCCACCTGTGCTAACGGGGTGTTGTTTTTAAGGAGAGGCCAGTTCCGAAGGCAGCTCCAGCAGCAGCTCGGAAGAGGAGTCAGGTGAGCAGAACATTGTGATTTACCTGTAATCTCTTTTTTAAAACTGCTGATCAGTTTAAACCAGCTGCTTCTCCTGGGAACAGTCTCACAGTTATTAGGGAATGCTGAATGACTCTGATTGCTTTCCCAATGAATTTTTGGGAGCCAGCGATTTCCTATCAATGATTAAAGGGCAGCAGCTCGTGCTGCTTTCACCTCGCAGACACAACACCCGTGGGTGCTGCAGACACAATGCCCACGGATATTTTTACACCACAGCAGTTGTCCAAACACCAAGAGGCCACAAATTTCCTCCAAAGTTGGCAACAGAACTGGCCAAACAGGATGGACAGGAAAAGAATGAAAGGAAGCGTTYGCTGTTGCTGGGTTTGCGCTTCCACGGGTTGTGTGCCAGCAGTTTAYTCTGCTTTTGTGTAATACTGATAATTAAACAATTCCAATGGTTTTTCTCCCCAGATGCCGAGGAGTGGGATGGAGGCAGGCTGGGTGAGTGTGGTTTGTTGTCCCTGTTACCCCTGGCTCAGCGGGAGGAAGGCAGCTCGGATAAACGGCGCCCGAGGCGTGCTGTGGGATGGCAGGAGGGATTTCCAGCCGGCCCAGCCATCCCCTCCGTATCCTCTGGGAAAAGGAGCTGCTGGAGAGCGTCCCTGGGAAGCGGGGGGTGGAGGCCACGAGCTTCCACGTGCAGGGAGTGTTCCTGGTGCCGTTCCAGTCCTGCTGCAGCTCGGAGATGGGATAGCAGGGCTGGGGAAGGCAGCCAGCTGCTGGCTGCTGTTTGCCAGGCTGTTTGCTGCAGCGGGGCCTYCTCTGGCTCTCCCAGCCCAGGAGGGTGTTGGAGTCCCAGGACAGCTCTGGGACAGCCTCCAGGATCCCTTTTTCCTGGGAGGGAGGGTGGGATGGGAAGCAGCTCATCCTGGCTCTTGGCAGGGCAGCTCTGCCACTCCCCTGCTCCCAAATCCACCCCTCAGGACACAACCTTTGGCTGAAGTGTCAGCTCTGCTGGAATTCTGCCCTGTTGGATTTGGCCAGGAGAATCCAGGCACTCTTAAATCATTTTAGGGACAAACACACTGCAGACAATGGTGGTTGCTCCCTGGGAATGCTGTTCCCAGTTTCCATGCCGGGGGTTGAACTTTGTCATGGGCGCCATGAGGCTCATCCTGAGGATGAATCTTTAACCCCTGTGAAAATTTCCAGCAGTTTGGGCAGCTTAGGAGCTGTTGGCAAATTGGCACCCTGATGTTCAGCTTCACCCCCAGGCTGTGCAAAGCCTGCAAGGGCTCTCAGGAATGTTCTCCTTAGGATTTGCTGAATTTAAGCAAATGAAATTGTGGAGTTGTCCTGGGTGAATGTGGGAGCAGAAATCCTCTGGAGACTGAGGTATTTACTCCAAACTCCTTTTTCCTAGAGGAGGAACAGGAGGAGAAGGAATCCCCACCTCACTGCAATGAGTCAGGTAGGAACAGATCTCCTGAGGGGTTTTTGACTCCTGGCTCTAATTACTTGGCTGTTCATGAGCTTGTCTTCCTCTTTTCCCACCAGGAGGGAGCTGCTTGCCACCCTGTGAGCACTGCAGGAATGGAAATGTAGGTTTGTGAGGGAAAAGCCACCCACTTCTTTTGCATGAGGTCGTTTGCAAACTGTAATCCTACTTTCTCCTCACCTTTTTAAAGATAATTTTTTTTAATCTGTTTCCAGGACCAGAAGGAGCAAGTGACCCCCAGGAGACTTGCTGGAGGACAGTTTATGTATGAATTTTTTTAATATAATGGGTTTAAGTTTACGTTGTTCTCATCAAGGTGCTTCAGTCTTTGGTTGAAGTGGGAGAACAGCTCATTGTCTGCACAAATGCATCTGGSTTTATACTGGAAGGTGCACCCAAATCCTTAAAAATCACAGTTTAGAGCCTGTGCTGCCTCCAGATCCTGGTCCAAGACAACTCTTGGGAGGGTGTTCCAGGATGCTGCCTTGGCTTGCTGCAATAATTAACAGCAGGCCCCTTTTTATGTGCTTGTTTCAGCCTGGGTGCACATGAGGGGTCTTGCCCTGCTTCACCCTCCCCATTAGCACTGCATTTTCCCTTGGATGCAGCGCTCTTCTCCCTCTGTCTGCCTTGGAGTTGTCACTGTGGGATGTCCACGTATCCCTTGCTGTTCTCCACGCTGGCTGCTGATGTTATCCACGGAAAATGTTGGCTCTGACRCTGAGCCCTTCACGTGAGAGCAGCTCCTGGTGCAGGAAGTTTTGTGCAAAATGCTCATTTACAGCTGTTTTGCATAGGCTGGGTGGGCCCTCACCAGTTTTTACCAGGCCAGTGCCAGCTCAGACCCAGAGACCGGAGCACGCTGTGGTGCTGAGATAAAGCGGGAGGGAGCTGCTCCCTCATCCCCGGCAGCTCCCGGGGGTTTTGCCGAGTGCTGGATGTCCCTTGCTGTCGCTAGCGAGCAGAGACCGAGGAAAAAAGCCACATGGACGGTTTAGTACGAGAAGAAACCGACCCTTTTTTAATTTACAAATTCGCTTATGTACCTTAGCACGCTGGACTGACATAAGGTCATTGGTTCACTGACCAACCACCCCCCAGAGGGATTGGCTGAACCCAACAACRCTTCCTTCAGATATTTTCTCCTCGGTATCATAACAATACCAGAGTTTACAAAATCTCCCAACYGTTTTCCCACAGCGCCCGTGAGAAAGCAAGGCTTTCACACAGACACTGTCAGAAAACTGAGAAACCTCTCTGCAGCCAGGCCTTTAGCATTCACACCTTGCAGGGTGCTGCTGGATGCGGAGGGCTCCTACCAGTGCAGCGTCACTGGGCTGATTTTCGAGGTGACAGGCGCCGCCAGGATCACGTATTCCCTGCTATCCTGGAGCAAGTACGCCCAGCTGGTGGAAAAGCCCTGGATCGTGGGCGGGCCCCTGTTCGACGTGCGCTGCGACGCGCCCGGCGCGCTCAGCTCCATCCAGTTCCCGCACTGCCTCTGCCTGGGGGGTGAGTGTGGGGCCGGGGCCGGGGATGGCGCCTGGGGACGCTCTGGGAGCGCTGAGCCCCGGGGTGTCCCCCGCAGATCGCGGCGCTGGCGTGGCCTTCAAGGTGCTGCACGTCAAGGGCGGGGGCGCGGCCATCGAGCCCTCGGCCGAGTTCTCGGCGTCGCACGTCAAGTGGGTGGTGAGCTCCCTGTCCCCCGTGGGACCCCTGATCCAGAGCCACGAGCCCCTGCAGTACCACGGGGCTGTCATCCTCTACAAAGCCATCGATGAGCACCCCTCCCTGTCCTTCTGGGTCTTCGTGGCCGCCAACAACAGCTCCGTCATAAAGGTAGCTGGGAGCTGGGCCTGGGGAGGGTGGGGTGGGGAATCCTGGCGTGGTTTGTGTGGGAAGGGACCTTAAATCCAATCTCTTTCCGCCCTCTGCTATGGGCAGGGGCACCTTCCGCTGTCCCAGGCTGCTCCAAGCCCCGTCCAACCTGGCATTGGACATTGCCAGGGATCCAGGGCCAGGCACAGACCCTGTGCCAGGGCCTCCCCATCCTCATAGGGAAGAATTCCTTCCCAATATCCCATCTAAACCTACAATCTTTGAATTTGAAGCCATTCCCCCTTTTTTCTGTCACTCCATCCCGTGTAAATCATCTCTCTCCAGCTTTTCCATTTCCATTCTTGATCCTGATCTCTTCTCCCAAGGAGCAAGCGACAGGACAAGAGGAAACAGCCTCAAGTTGTACCAGAGGAAGTTTRGATTGGATATTAGGGAACATTCCTTCAGAAAGAGGCTGGTCAAGCATTGGAACAGGCTGCCCAGGGCAGTGGTGGAGTCCCCAGTGAAAATTCGGGGATTTGGGAAAGCAGCTGACAATGAATTCATCCAGGTGCCACCAACTTTTGTGCTGCCAAGGACCATGTTGGCAATAACCTCAGAGGAGAACAGAGCCTGTCTGCAGAGAAAAGAGGCCATGGAACTAACCCTGGATAAAATTACAGCTCTAGAAAGTTCCTTGCATTGCCCTGCAATGGGTTATAATTAGGAAATTGGGTTTGTGGGATCATTCAGGAGCTCTGCCAGGAGCAGGACTTTGAATTTACCCTAATACAGTGAGGACAGTGACAAAACCCTGCCTTTTATTGGGGTTGCAAACTCTCTTATCTCGTTTCACCCCCRTGGCAGAACAGCTGGAGAGGTTTAGTGATGCTTTTTGAGTGTGGTGGTTATTCCACAGCTTTCTGGGAAGTTTGTGGTCATGGCTGTGCTGTGGAGCTGGGGCCAGAGAACAGCCCAGGGAGCCACATGAACACAGGTTTTAAATGTAAATTCACCTACTGGAATGAGTAACCTTGAAATATTAACCTTGAAATGGTATTTTTTAAATTTTAGGATATCTCAAAAGCTGTGAAGCACTCAAATAAGAAATTTGTTAAAATTGACAAGCCCGCCGTGTGCCAAAAGTTACTGCAGGAAGGAAAGAAGTACAGATTGATCTGTGAGCCAGAAGCTGAAATAACTCCTGTGGTGAGTCCCTTACACAGCCCTCTCTTCCTGCACTGCTGCTGCCCTGGAARTGTGGCACGGAAAGGAACCATTTGCCTCTTAGAGCCCTAAAATTTTGGGATGAAATCCTGATGCTGAAGTCAGCAGCAAAACTCTGGGGAGATTGGAGTTAGGCTCGGATCTGTCCCAACAGCCAGTTGCCTTCTCTTTAGTTTATTTTAGGGAAATATCTATTTTTGACATATTTCTGTTGTGTAGGAGATTGAATTTGTCGATGGGTCACTCTTGAAGCTGAAGAGTTACTTTGAAGTGTATTTGGAGAAGCCTGATGACTTCACCATGTCCCTGGTGGAGCAGGACTCGGATGAGACCATCTGGAAAGCCAAACTCCGAGAGAGTGAGTCCTTGGGAACCAGGGAATGGTCTGGGATGGGAGGGACCTTAAACATCACCCAGTTCCACCTCCAGGGACACCTTCCACTGTCCCAGGCTGCTCCMAGCCCCAATGTCCAGCCTGGCCTTGGGCACTGCCAGGGATCCAGGGGCAGCCACAGCTGCTCTGGGCACTCTGTGCCAGGGCCTGCCCACCTTCCCAGGGAACAATTCCTTCCCAATATCCCATCCATCCCTGCCCTCTGGCAGTGGGGAGCCATTCCCTGTGTCCTGTCCCTCCATCCCTTGTCAATTGTCTCTCTCCATCTTTCCTGCAGCTCCTTCAGGCCCTGCAAGGCCACACGGAGGTCACCCCAAAGCTTCTCCTCTCCGGGCTGAGCAATCCCAGCTCTCCCAGCCTTTCCTCCCAGCAGAGCTGCTGATCATGGAATGTTTTTTTTTTTTGGAAGGGACCTTAAAGACCATTTGGTTCCAACCCCCCTGCCTAATATTCCATGTTATAACATATTATTCCATATATTATCCATAGAATTGTATAATGTAATATAGAATTGCATATTTTGCATTATAACTTGCCATCTCTCTGGCCTATTTGGGCCTGCTGCAGCACGTCGAATAAAAGGGGAAGAATCTCATTCTATCAAACCTCAGGGGTTGGAATCCACCCAACAGCTTTGCTTTGTGCCTGGGAATTCCTGGAGGTGGGGCCCAGCACTGGGAATTCCTCCCTCACGTGTGTCTCCTGTGACCTTTCCCAGGGGATTGGATCCATTATGACCAGAACAAGAACGAGCAGAGGAGGAGCACAGCCAGTGAGTGACTTTGCAGGGAACTTGGGGCRGGGGTGGTTTGTTCCTTGTGCCCCTCTCTGCCCCTGGGGAGAGGTGACACAAGTGACAGCACCTCTGACCCCTTCCCAGGTGTGAAGAAGCGGAAGCCAGCCCTCAGCATCCCGGAGGAAGAGGGGCTCCACAGCAAAAAGCAGAAGACTGGCGGCACTGCAGGTGGGGCCTCGGAAAGAGCCTGGCTGGGGTTGTTTTGTGTCCTGGGAGTTGAAACCCAGCTCACTTTTTAAAAGATTTTTCCCTCTGGAATGGTCCAGGCTTGGGGGAGAGCAGCTGGAAAGGTGCCTGATGGAAAAGGAGCTGGGGGTGGTGGTTGGCAGTGGCTGGACATGAGCCAGGGGTGGTCAAGGAGGTCCCGGCAATGCCACAGGCCCAGGGCACTGATTGTCCCCTGAGGCTCCTCCAGCCCTGGGGCAGGTTTGGGCCCCTCACAAGGAGATTGAGGGGCTGGAGCGTGTGCAGGGAAGGGAATAGGGTTGGGAAAGGGGCTGGAGCAGCTGGGGGAGCTGGGAAAGGGGCTCAGCCTGGAGTAAAGGAGGCTCAGGGGGGACCTTGTGGCTCTGCACAACTCCCTGACAGGAGGGGGCAGCCGGGGGGGGTCGGGCTCTGCTCCCAGGGAACAGGGACAGGAGGAGAGGGAACGGCCTCAAGTTGCRGCAGAGAAGGTTGGGGTTGGATATTGGGGAAAATCCAATGTTTTTCAGATGGAATGGGCACAAAGAGCTTAACGGACCGACAGCTGCTGGTGATCGCCAAGCTCCTGGACCGGCGCTGGAGGGAGATCGCCATCGAGTGTCTCCAGATGGAGATGAAGGACATCGAGGAGATCCGGGCCATGGAGGAGGAGGTGAACATGCAGAAATTCCTGGTGCTGAGGAAGTGGAGAGACAGGGAACAGGGCAATGGATCTGCAGAGGCTTTGCAGACAAGCCTCGGGGAAAAAGCGACCTACGAGATCCTGCAGGCGCTGCAAGGTATCKGCTCCCTGCTTACTGAATCCATCCCTGGCTCAGCCGGACTTTGGGAATGCCCATCAGGGAATTTACAAATCCCCAGTGCGTGGTTTATTATGGAGGTCAAAATTGTCTTCCTTCTGCTTTCAGCAGTGACTTTATTTTGTGGTGTTTTATCCTTCTCTTCAGAAATGGATATAAAATGAAGAATATTTTTGCCCTGAGTGTGGAGAGCACTCTCAGCATGGCCTGGGTGTCCAAACCAGTTCCTGGGATTCCCTGGAAGTCCCAAGAAGAGCTGCTTGGCTCTTTATTTCAGGAATGGTTAATGAACACCTTCCCTGCTGGATGACTTGGTGGTTCCACCCCTTGTGGGAATGGATTTCCCAAGGGAGCTCCCCCTCCTTTCTGTGGAATTCTTGTGTTCAGTTCACCTTCTGCAAATCCAAATTATTCAGGGAGCTGGGAATTATCCCTGCCCAYGGCAGGGGTTGGAATTAAATGACCTTTAAGGTCCTTTCCAACCCAAACCATTCCATAATTTTATRGACTCAGCCAGCCAAGGGCAACTGTCCTCAAAAATTAAATGTGGGKTTTTTTTGCAACAGCAAAACTTTGTTCTTTCTTAATTCCTTAACTCAGGACAAAAGGAAACGTGGGACAAAACTCCTCAGGTTGTGCCTGGGGAGGTTTAGATTGGATRTTGGGAAAAATTTCTTCATGGAAAGGGCTGTCCAGGCCTGGCACAGTCACCACCCTGGAGGGATCGATCAGGAGGGTGCACGTGGCACTTGGGGACGTGGGTGGCCTTGGGATGGAGTCGGGGCATGGTTGGACTGGATGGTCTTGGAGGGCTTTTCCAACCTAATTCCGTGACTAATTCTCCCTGGAAACAACCTGGCTGGAAACGGTGGAGAGCTCTCTCTCCCAGACTCTGTGCCACAGCCTCGTGCTGCCTCGGGGGGGTTTAATACATTTATTTCTCAACTTGGATATTTTTAAATTCAATTTCTTGCTCCACTTGGGTCTTGCAGGAGCTCCCAGAGATCCCGTAATCCATGTGTGCCTTTTCCTTCCCTCAGGTTTCTCGGCTCAGAGCTGAGCCAGCTGAAGGAGAAGGAGGAGGAGGAGGAGGAGGAGCAGGAGGGAGCTTCCCAATCCAACCATTCCGCTCCTCTGGGATCCTGCTGGCATTCAGGAAGGTTCAGGGCATCACCACTCAGGCAGGATCCTCCAGGGAAACGTGAATGGAATTTCATGTGGGTAAAAGCCACTTCCAAGACTTTCAGGAGAGGTGGATCCCGGAATTCCGGGCTTCACCCACAGGGAAAGACACGAACACTGGAAGAAACCAATTTATCTTTTTCATCACCTGGGAAAGGTTTTTATTTCCATGAGGGAAAAACAGGGACAAAAATCCCCCCGGGAACTTTCATCCCCTTCCAAAAAACACGGAACTGCCAGAATCATGAGGTGCATCAGATTTCTCATGGATCAGGGAAGAATAATTGCCACAAATTCCTTTGGTTAATCACTGTGTATATATTGAATTATTGTGTATATCCTGTACATTCAGTCCTTGTTAAGCTGTGCTTCTGTTTCCTAAAATTCCCAAAGAAGGAGAGCACCACTCTGAACTCCAGGCAGCTCGGAATTCCTCCCTGGAATTTCTTCTCCCTCTTTTCTGTATAGTTTGTCTCCATTTTTTATGTTTTGTAATTCTTTTTTGTATGAGGAGCTTTTTATACTTCTTTTTTTTACTTGATTTATCCGAACTTGACTAGAACTTAGGTGCTGAAAATGGGAGGAGCCCAAATCCCTGTGCTACAGGATCAGAAAAAATTGAGAAAAATGGTATTTGCAGAAGAGAGGAGGGAGCAGATCCAGGATTGTCTTGTTTTTAAGGCCGTGGGATACTYGGGATCATCTTCCTCTGTGTATGTTTGGGAAAGCAAAACATACTTTTAAAAAATAAGGATTAAACAGGAAAAATTCCCATTATTTCCATCTGAATTTTGATTTTTTTGTTTGAGTTGTTGGGTGAAGTGTTGGGAAGTTGTTGATGTCCTGGGAAGAGGAGGAGGATGGAAGTTGTTCCTCAGCGCCTGGAAAAGCTGGAGGTGCCWTCAGAGGGKTTTTTTGGGATGGAAGGGACCTTAAATCCCATCCCATCCCAACCCTTCCATAGGCAGGGACRCCTTCCCTATCCCAAGTTATTCCAAGCCCCGTCCAACCCAATCCAGGATGGAAAGTTGGATTTTAAAATACACCAATGACAGGGATGTGCCTTCCCATGTCAGCARTATCCAAAGTATTTAAAGGGATTCGTGTTGGATCCCAAGGGACAAAAAAAATCACCATGGTTTTGGAGCAAAGTTGGATTTTATTAGGCAATAAATAGAATAAATAGGGAATATCATCATAAATAAGTCAGAGAATAGAACGGAATATCATCATAAATAAATCAGGGATAGAATGGAATATCATAAATAAATCCAGGAATATCATAAATAAATCAGGGAATAGAACGGAATATCATAAATAAATCAAGGAATGTCATCATAAATAAATCATGGAATATCATCATAAATAAATCAGGGAATAGAATGGAATATCATCATAAATAAATCAGGGAATATCATAAATCATGGAATAGAATGGAATATCGTAATCAATAAATCATGGGATAGAATATCCTGAGTTGGAAGGCACCGTCAAGGAATGGATTATCATAAATAGGTCTCAATTCCTGAGAAATCAGCGGGATCAATGTGGATAAATTAAGAGTTAGGAATGTTTTGGTGCTCGGATGTAGCTTAAATTCCAAAAATCTGGGAATCTGACGTGGTTTAAAAGGCACAACTCCCTAAAAACGCTCTGTGGGAACTCTGTGAAATTCAGAATTCCTTTGGAAGCCGGTGGGGGTCGATCCCGCTGCTTTTCCTCCAGGATCTCCTTGGGGTCTGGGTGGATTCCCGGGATTCAGAGGGAGCTCAGGAAGTTCAGTATCCTGCTGATGGTGACGCTGCGGATGCGGAAAGCCTGGAGGACGCTGCAGAGCCTCAGCCTCTCCGGGAACGGGGCCGAGCCCAATCCCGGTCCCAATCCCAATCCCAATCCCGGTCCCAATCCTGCCGGCGCCTCCGGAACCTTCCTGGCACTGCTGCCCAGGGCCTGCACAAGGAAAAGGGTCAGAGCCAGCCCAGAAAAATAAACCAAAAAACCCCTCGGAGTTTTACCCCCGCAGGGATAAATGGCAAGAGCGGGAAGCAAGGATGTGTTGAGGGAGAAATTTGGGATGTTTAATTTGTCGGGAATAGAATGAGGGGAAAACTGGAAATAATTAATTGATTGTGAATAGAATGAGGGGAAAACTGGAAATAATTAATTGATGGTGAATAGAATGAGGGGAAAATTGGAAATATTTAATTGATGGTGAATAGAATGAGGGGAAAACTGGAAATATTTAATTGATCATTAATAGAATGAGGGGAAAATTGGAAATATTTAATTGATGGTGAATAGAATGAGAGAAAAACTGGAAATAATTAATCAATCGTGAATAGAATGAGGGGAAAACTGGAAATATTTAATTGATCATTAATAGAATGAGGGGAAAATTGGAAATAATTGATCATGAATAGAATGAGGGGAAAATTTGGGATGTTTAATTGATCGTGAATAGAATGAGGGGAAAATTTGGGATATTTATTTGATCGTGAATAGAATGAGGGGAAAATTGGAAATATTTAATTGATTGTGAATAGAATGAGGGAAAAATTTGGGATGTTTAATTGATCGTGAATAGAATGAGGGGAAAATTGGAAATAATTAATTGATCGTGAATAGAATGAGGGAAAAATTGGAAATATTTATTGGATCGTAAATAGAATGAGGGGAAAATTGGAAATATTTAATTGATCGTGAATAGAATGAGGGAAAAACTGGAAATAATTAATTGATCATTAAGAAGGTAAATTTTGAAGTGTTTAATTTATCCTGAGTAGAGAGAGGGTAAAACTGGAAATATTTAATTGATCATTAATAGGGTAAATTCTTAAATACTTGATGTTAGCCTTAATGGGCTGAGGGTAAAATTTGAAGTGCTAAATGATAGCATGAATAGGTAAATTTTGAAATATTTAATTATGGTATGAATAAGGTAAAATTTGAAGTGCTAAATGATAGCATTAATAGGTAAATTTTGAAATATTTAATTATGGCATGAATAAGGTAAAATTTGAAGTGTTTAATGATGTCATTATTAAGGTAAATTTTGAAATATTTCATGATGGCATTAATAGACTGAGGATAAAATTGGAAGTATTTAATGTTATCACTAATAGGGTAAATTTTCATATATTTAATGATTGCATTAATAGTCTGAAGGTAAAATTTGAAATATTTAATGTTACCATGAATAGACTAAGGGTAAAATTTGAAATATTTAATTTATCATTAAAAGACTGAGGGTAAAATTTGAAATATTTAATGCTACCATGAATAGACTGAGGGTAAAATTAGAAGTATTTAATGGTATCATTAATAGGGTAAATTTTCAAATATTTTATGTTTGCATTAATAGCCTGAGGGTAAAATTTGAAATATTTGATGTTAGCATGAATAAACTGAGGGTAAAAATTGAAATATTGAATGTTACCATGAATAGCCTGAGGGTAAAATTGGAAGTATTTAATGTTATCATTAAGAGGGTAAATTTTCAAATATTTCATGGCTGCATTAATAGTCTGAGGGTGAGATTTGAAAAATTTAATGTTGCTATGAATAGACTGAGGGTAAAATTTGAAATATTTAATGTTGCCATGAATAGACTGAGGGTAAAATTTGAAATATTTGATGTTATCATGAATAGCCTGAGGGTAAAATCGGAAGTATTTAATGTTATCATTAAGAGGGTAAATCTTCAAATATTTTATGGTTGCATTAATAGACTGAGGGTAAAATTTGAAGTGTTTAATGTTACCATGAATAGTCTGAGGGTAAAATTTGAAGTATTTAATGATAACATTAATTTACTGAGGATGAAATTTGAAATATTTAATGATATCATTAATAGGGAAAGTTTTGAAATATTTAATGTTAGCCTTAATAGACTGAGGGTAAAATCTGAAATATTTGATGTTATCATGAATAGACTGAGGGTAAAATTGGAAGTATTTAATGTTATCATTAAGAGGGTAAATCTTCAAATATTTCATGGCTGCATTAATAGTCTGAGGGTGAAATTTGAAATATTGAACGTTATAATTAAGGTAAATTTTGAAATATTTAGCAATAGCATTAATAGACTGAAGGTAAATTTGAAATATTTAATTTATCATTAATGAGGTAAATTTAGAACTATTTAATGCTTGCATGAATAGACTGAGGGTGAAATTTGAAATACTGAAAGTTATCATGAATAAGGTAAATTTTCAAATATTTCATGATAGCATTTATAGACTGAGGCTAAAATCTGAAGTATTTATCAACCTTTAGTCCAACCCGTGTCACACCCAGTGCAGCAGGTCTGTTACATTTCAATATTTGGAGGAGAAATGGAGCTTTTTATTCCGTGTTTCCTGAATTTGGGGGTAAATCCAGGCGGGAATCCTCACCTCCATCATCCCATCGAGCGTCACCAGCAGCTGGGGGTCGCTGAGGTTCCACAGCCGGGCCCTGTAGGCCCTGAGGTCCTCAGAGATGCCCTGCAGGCATTTCCCCTGGGAAAGAGGGAATCRTCAGGAAATGTGGGAATGTGCTGCTCCTCGAAACACACAGCGAGCAAAAGAAGGGATTTTGTGGGAAAATTGCGTTTACCTTATCAAAAGTTGATCTTGCCAGGGCTGGGCAGTTCCCAGGCTGCGAATTAAACAAGAAATAGGATTTGTGATTTGATGGAAGTGTGGATTATGTATTCCATGAAACTATGAGGTAAAACCGAAATTTTATCTCTATTTCTCTCTATTTTTCTCTATTTCTCTCTATTTCTCGCTGTTTTACCCCTGGATCCCCAGCTGTGCAGGCTTTGATTGTGTTGATTTGGTTCTCTGTGATGTCCTCCAGATCCACCTCTTCAAGGGTGCACTCGAATCCCAGGGTGCCGAGTTCCTGTGGGGAAAAGGGAATAAAAAAGGGTCACTGACAGCCTCATGATACAATTTCTGTATTTCTCTACATATATATCTGTAAATACACACAATAATTTGATGTATCTCAGCTGTCTGCGCTCAGATGAACCCCAGGAACTGTGAGGCTCTGTGAGGACTGTGGTTAAATATGAAATACAGGAAATAGATTGGGAATAATCCCGGGTTTTGCACTGGTTTGTTTTATGTTTTATGGGGAATTGCTCTGCCTCCATGGCTTTAAATTATTCTGTCAGACGTGGAATTTATGGAGAACTTTATGGCAGTAGAGTTTCAAAGGGAAAGGATCTCTTAGAAAGAGAAAAATAGCAAACATGGTGTGGGGAACAGCACCTGTCTGGTGCTGGGGCTTTTGGGGTTCTCTGAGACGAAGGGCGTGAAAATAGCAGGGAATTTTAGCAAAAATTTCAGCAAAAAAATAGGAAAAGAAAGAGACCTGAGCAAATCCCTGTCCTGAAGGGCTGATCAGGGCAGGATGAAAGCAGAGACAGGGATGGAGACTTGAAGGGAGGCTCCAGGGAGCGTCCACCCTCCTGGTACCCTCAGCAGCCCCTGGGTGCCCAGCTGGTGCCTTCAGCACCTCCCGGGGACCGCCTGGGGACCATCCCTGCCTGCCTGGGGACCATCCCTGCCCGCCTGGGGATCATCCCCGCCCGCCTGGGGACCATCCCTGCCTGCCTGGGGACCATCCCTGCCCGCCTGGGGATCATCCCCGCCCTCCTGGGGATCATCCCTGCCTGCCTGGGGANCCTGGGGATCATCCCTGCCTGCCTGGGGACCATCCCTGCCCGCCTGGGGATCATCCCTGCCCGCCTGGGGACCATCCCTGCCCGCCTGGGGACCAAAACTGCTCCAGCATTTCCTGGTTTGGTAGCACCACTGCCCCATCCCTGCCTTCCTGGGTGCCATCCCTGCTCCATCCCTGCCTTCCTGGGTGCCATCCCTGCTCCATCCCTGCCTTCCTGGGTACTCTCAGCAGCCCCTGGGTGCCCAGCTGGTGCCTTCAGCATTGCCTGGGGACCACCACTGACGTCCTGGATGCTTCCACTGCTCCATCCCTGCCCTCCTGGGTACCACGATTACCCCAGCATTGCCTGGCTTGGTACCGTCCCCACCGTCCTGGGTCCCACCACTGCCCCATCCCTGCCCTCTTGGATCCTCTCACCACCCCATCCCTGCCCTCCTGGGTGCCACCACTGCCCCATCCCGGGCCTCCCACATCCTCCCGCTCCCGTCCCGTTCCCTGCCGACCTTCAGCCGGTGCAGGGAGGCGTTGGCGGCCTCCAGCAGGTCCCGGGAGCGGCTGAGGCGCTCGGCATGGGGGTGCCGGTGGCCGGGCGCGGTGGGCAGTGCCCGGGCCGGGCTGGACAGGAGCAGGAGCAGGAGCAGGAGCAGCGCCAGGCACAGCAACGCCCGCCCGGCCCCGCCAGGCGGCGCTGCCCGCCCGCTCCCGGTGCCGCTCCCGCTGTTCCCGGTGCCGCTCCCGCTGTTCCCGGTGCCGCTCCCGGTGCCGCTCCCGGTGCTGCCGCTCCGCTCCATGCCGGTGCCGCCGGACCACGCCGGGGCCCGCTCTTATAGGGGCGCCGGAGGAGCGGGAGTTCCCCCGTGCGCTTCTCCCCCGCCCCCCGGGCCGCGGGCGGCCGCGCTCATCCCGAGAGCGGCGGGGCCGGGAATCCCGCGCGGGGCTCGGGGCGGAGATGGCGGGGCTGGGACGGACGGGGATGTGCGGGGCACGGCCCGAGCTCCCTTCCTCGGCACTCTGCGCGCAGAGCTGGCAGAAAAACGGGGCTGGCTGGGAGTCGGAGCGTGGTTCATGGAGTTTTCGTGGAATCGCGAAAGCGTAGAATGGTTTGGGTTCGAAGGAGCCTTAAAGATCGTCTCATTCCCATGGGCAGGGACACCTTCCACCATCCCGGGCTGCTCCAAGCCCCARTGTCCAGCCTGGCCTTGGACACTGCCAGGGATCCAGGGGCAGCCACAGCTTCTCTGGGCACCCTGTGCCAGGGCCTCACCACCCTCACAGGGAACAATTCCTTCCCAAAATCCCATCTAAACCTCCTGAGTCTGAAGCTATTCCCTCTTTGTTCTGTCCCTCCATCCCTTGTAAATCATCTCTCTCCAGCTTTTCCATTTCTACTCCTTATCTTGCTCTCTTCTCAAGGAACGAGCACTAGGGCAAGAGGAAACAGCCTCAGGTTGCACCAGAGGAGGTTTAGATTGGATATTAGGGAAAATTCCTTCATGGGAAGGGTTGGAATAGGCTGCCCAGGGCGGTGGTKGAGGGACTGAACAGCCCCGTGGACGTGGCACTTGGGGACAGGGCTCAGCAGTGGCTGTGGCAGTGCTGGGGATGGTTGGACTCGGTGACCTTTGAGACATTTCCCAACCTAAACCATTCCGTGATTCTCTGATTCTGTAGTGACAACGTCTCATTAATGAATATTTGTGAAAACCTGCCTGGATGTTTGATTCTGCTGAAATATTTGGGATAATTAACCAATATTTCAGTATCGGCTCCTATTGTTCGTGGCCGTTCTCAGCCGGACCCAGAAGGCTGCAGTAAACTTTTCTGTGCGTTGGGGCTGCCATGAAGTCACTGGGATTTTTGCTGTGAAATTGGGAGGGAGCAGGATGAATCAAGAGTTTTATATTGCATTTTCAGGTTCTTTTTATTTTCACTGTTTCCTATAAGAAGCCTGTGGCGTGTCCTGAGACTTCTTTTTGCCCCGATCCCAGCAGTGCATCATTTTCCAATTTCTCTGGGCGTTTCTCACTTCTGCCCYGTCATTTCACTGCGGGCTGTGGTTTCCAGCTCGTGTAGGAGCCGCGTCTTCCGGGAGCCAAAAGCGAAAGAGAATTTTGGGATGTGCTGAGGGGTGTTCCTGAAAGGCACCACTTTGGCTTTCCAGGTTTCCTGGCCCGGCTCTCAGTCCCTGCTCCCAGCAGGACACGAGGTTTCCCAGCGGGATCAGCACTGGGGTGGGATTTGGGTTTAATTTGCTGATAAATTGGGATATGTCCTAATCATATCCTCTATATCTCTGCTATAATCCTTGCTGTGCCTGCCCCTGGACCCCTGGCAGTGTCCAAGGCTGGGCTGGATGGGTTTGGAGCAGCCTGGGACAGTGGGAGGTGTCCCTGCCCATGGGATGGGATTTAAGGTCCCTTCCAGCCCAAAGCATTCCAGGATTCTGGGGTTTTGATTCTGGTAAGTGAATTTTTTTCTTGATGGAAGAAGAAATCCATCTTCTCCTCCTCCATCTCTAAGCATCCTCTACTTGACCAGGCTTAGTCTGAATGAAAAACCTTGATAATTAATATTTATATGATTAATATCAGAACAAAATAAAGTATTTTATATATTATAATATATTTAAATAAGATAATTACTCTTTGAGCAGCTTGGGGCAAGTGCATTCCCAGAGGAATGGGAAGCAATGCTCGAATGGAATGGGAATAATTAAAGATCTGTGGGCTGGGCTGCGATGTTCCTTTGCRTTTATTCCACAGAAACATAAAATCATGGAATGCTTTGGGTTGGAAGGGACCTTAAAGCTCATCCAATTCCACCTTCCACCATCCCAGGGTGCTCCAAGTCCTGTCCAGCCTGGCCTTGGATGCTTCCAGAGGTACAGGGGCAGCCAGAGCTGCTCTGGGCACCCTGTGCCAGGGCCCCCCACTATAATAATAAATATAATAAATATAATAAATACCATAAATATAATCTGTAACTGTCAAGTTATTCAGAGTGTTAGCAGCTGTGTGATTTTCCACAAGAAAATGTAATTCCACTGCCTGTATTTCAACCAGAACTTGCTCCTGTTGGAATTATCCTCTGGAGAAAAATAAGGACCGCTCCGGGTCTCTGTAAAATCGGATTTGATCTAACGCGGGCAAAACGAGGGGAATCCCTGAGGGCTGTGCCCTCACCCAGATCAATACCCAAAAATTCTGCCTGAGAAAGAAAGGGAGAACAGCAATAAGAAAGAAACCCAGCGGAAAAAGCCCCAAAGCCCARGCCCTGGGCTCGGTTTGGTTTTGAGGCCCAGAGAGTCGATGATGAGAAACGGGATCTGCTGCAGCCACGCTCTTCTGAAAAAGCGGGAGGTTCCTGGAAGTCTCCAGATTTTTGTTTTTGTTTGAATCTTTTTGTTTCAGTCTGGGCTCCTCTCCCCTCRAATAAATAGAAATTGAATTTTGGGGCTTCGTCTTGGCCTAGGGAAATCCTTGTTTCCTGGTTTCCAGGTAAGAATCGTGGGCATCACCCTGTGCTTTGAGGGAAATGAGCCTTAGGGACATTTCCTACCAGCTGTGCGATGTTGTAATTTAAAATTTGATGGATTTTCCTCATTAACAGGCTCCAAACCCTTTGGGAAGGTCATGGAGTCACTTGGGACAGCCTCAGTGGGAAGGGTTTGGGTCTTTGTAGGGCAGCCCTATTCCCTGGCACTGCAATTAGCAATAATTTGAGATATCTAATGAAGCAATAATTACAGAGAAATATAAATTAAAGCTGCAGGATGATTCTATCCCACCCAGCTGTAGACAGGGGTCATTGCTCCATTAAAAGAACGGGAAAGTATTGTGTGGGATGGGATTTCTGGATGCAATTAACAAAACCAATTCGATCCTATTTGCCACTCTCAGAACTTATGGAACACTGAATAATTTTTTGGAACACTGAATTTTTTTGCTCCTGGATCATTTTTTTGGGAAGATCTAGGGTCAGATTTATCGCCAAAAGAGCCCCACTGGCAGAAGTTGCTTCTGATTTGGGTTTGGAACTGATGGCTCCATAAAATAGGAAAATAAAGGGTCAGGAGAAACTTTCCTGGTGGTTTTTTTGGCTGTTGGTGCTTATTGATTGTGGAATTCCCTGAAATTCCTGACCCCAAACGTCTGCTTGTGCTGGTATTCCATCACAAGGAATGGAAGGGGAAGGAAGGGGGGGGGGATTCAGTGGTGTTTCTGAAGCTTTCTTGGGGTGCTGGAACCTCTCAAATCCTGGCTCAATCCCCTGCATCTCTCAGCTCTCCTCTCTTCCAGCTGCCACTGGAATTCCTGAGATTTTCCCCACGGTCCGTGCTGGACTCCAGGGAGCAGCCTGGCAGCTCTGTGACCACGCAGACTTGGGATCCCCACATTCACAGGTTGTTATCTGCAAGCTCCAAAGCTCCAATCCTCCTGCCAGGGTAAGGGATTCATCCTGGGAAACGGATGAAGCCGCTGGGGACCCCTGTATCAGGCTTGGGATTCCCTAAAAAGCACACAGGGTGCATTTCAGGCAGGGAATTTCTCCCACTGAGCTGGGAGGAGCAGATACCAGGGAGAAATCCTTCCCTGGGAGGGCCATGGCCCAGAGAAATTGTGGATTCCCCATCCCTGGAAGCGTCCAAGGCCAGGCTGGATGAGGCTTGGAGCAGCCTGGGATGGTGGAAGGTGGAACCGGATGAGCTTTGAGGTCCCTTCCAACCCCAACAACCCAAAGCATTCCATGATTTTATGATCCTGTGGAATAAACACAAAGGAGCATCGCAGCCCAGCACACAGGTTTAGAATTTATTATTTCCATTATTATTTCCATTCCCTGCCCATGGAACTGGGATTTAAGGTCCCTTCCCAACCCAAACCACTCCAGGATTTTATGGCTCCGCGTGGGTCCATCAACCTTGTGGGGTTTGTTTTAAAGTTCCACAGAATTCATAGGAATAAAAACCTTCAGGAAGGGGCTGGATGGGGCTGCAGGGAGGGGTGGGCGCCGTGGCTGAGGCACCTCCATCCCCAGTGCCTCCACAGGGCACGGAGAGGTGCATCCCCCATGGATTTTGGGAATCCTGTGAGCTCATCCTCCCTGCCCAGCACCAAAAGCACCCTGTGAGTGAGGAGGTGGTGCCAGCTGTGCCTGTGGTTTCGTGGCACTTTCGGGGAGCTCTTTCTCTCTCACTTTCAGTTTTCACACTTGACAGAATTTCTCAGCTCCGGGTGCTTTTTCTGCTCGTTATCCATCTCTGGCTGTGGATGCTGGGCTGGGCAGGCAGGAGGAGAGCAGGGAAGGGAAAAAGCAGGAATTTTGTCCGTGCTGGGTTTGTGTTTTCCCTTTCAGCTCTCACTGGCTTTGCACATGGAGAAGAGAAAGGAATTTGATATTGGGTGAGCAGGAGCTGATCAGTGGGATGTTTTCAGCATTTCTTTGCTGTAACACAATTTCCCAAGCCCCGTTAATGATGGAATTCTCCATTCTATCCCAGGGAAGCAGTGCCAGGCCAGCAGCTGGGAAACCTGAGGAGATGCAGAGCTCAGAGCCTGCAGTGCTTGGGGACACCCTGAGAGCTGCTGGGGTGACCCACGGGCAGAGAATTCCCCGGGCTCCAGTCCCAAGGACGTGGATTGGGCAGGAGTTATTCCCAGGAATGCTGTGCCCAGGATTTGACCAGCCTGGCACCGCCCCTCYCGCAGGCCGGGCACTCTCCTGGCGGGAATTTTTCTGCAGGGCCACATTTGATAGTTTTGATGTGCCTTGGTGAGGAGAAAAAGGAAATGAATGGAGTCCTGGTGAAGCGAGGGCCTGATCAAAGGTAGAGTATAGCTCCCAGAGTTCTGTGGGAAAGAGGGAAAGGTGGGGGAGGTGGGGAAGGGACCAGTCCTTCTCATTGAAGAAATGAGTGGGAAAGCTGCAGGAAGGCCAGAGAGGGACATTTGGCAAGGGGGAATGGCTTCCCACTGCCAGGGCTGGGTGGGAATTTGGGAGGAAATCCTTCCCTGGGAGGGTGGGAAGGGGCTGGGACGGAATTCCCAGAGAGGCTGTGGCYGCCCCTGGATCCCTGGAAGTGTCCCAGGCCAGGCTGGACACGGCTTGGAGCACCCCGGGATAGCAGGAGGTGTCCCTGCCCATGGGAATGAGGTGAGATTTCCATTCCAGCCCAACCCATTCCATGATTTTGGGGTGGTTCCTGGAGCTGGGGAGGCTGCGGTGGCTCTAGAGGGGCACACAGGGATGGTTTGGGTGACGTAGCTGCCACACAGGAACATCCAGGGCTTCCTGAGGGCACAGGGATATCCTGGTTTTAGCCCATCACGGGACGTGGGTGGCATCCGGGCCTTTGTCCTCGGCAAAGAGGCAGCTGCAGCCTCCAGAGGAGCTGGCAGAGCCCCGGAGAGCCCTCAGCCCTCGTGGCTTCCGCTGCAAAAATAAACACTGGGGTTTATGCAAAGCGCAGAAAATGAGAAGGGTTTCACCCACGATCCCGTGAGCCGGGCACTGGGAGCGGCAGAGCTGCAGTGGCATTTCCCCATGCTGGGCTGGGCGTTCAGCACATGAACAAATCCAAACCTGGAGAAGAAATCCCATTTTTGCCATGTCCAGGGGCTTTGGTGTCTCCTGGAGACTTCCAGCTGTGGGGATCTGTGGGAAACCCAAACCGTTCCCAAGTGGGCTGAGCTGAGCTGAGCTGAGCTGAACTGAGCAGCCCCAAAATGACTGCACAGCTCTGCTCCCATCTCCCAGCCCCAAACTTCTCCTGCAGGGCCCTGACCCTTGCAGGGACACGGGGACTGTGTCCCTTCCCTTCCCAGATTCCAAGGCAGTGGGAAGGTGCAGGATGAGGGGCCTGAGACAGTCGTGGGGATCCCTTTTCCACTCCCAAAAAATCCATCTCCGTGTGGTTTGGGAGCTGCAGAGCCATTTCCAGCTCTTACCCTTGCTCTGGGGGTCAGACCCCTCAGCCAGGACTGGTTATTCCAGCAAAATCCCTGAACATCCAAAGAGATTTTTCCCAGCTAGTGCCTGGGGGTATCAGCCTTTTGTCCACGGTGGGATGGGGAGAACAGCTGGGAAAATTCCTCCTCCCACAGCCCTGCCYCGGAAGCAGAGGAGAGCTGAGCTGCCTGGGAACAGCTCCGGAGATCCAGTGAAACCCTGCAATTCCCATTTTTCAGGCGGATGGGGACACTTCAGGCTCCATTGCAGGTGAGTTTCTCCCCCAGACGTGCTGYCCTCGGGAAGCTGCGGGGCGGGAGGCTGTGGGCACGGCCGCTGTGGTGCCTGGGCTCTGCTCCCAGTCCTCCCTGGCAATTCCTCCATCAGCAATCCCAATCCGGCATCGAGCACTAAAATCCACGGGCCAGGAGAGGCTGGGACGGGTCAGAACGTTTTGCACCGCCAAGAACTGGGACAAATCCTTTTGCATCGATCCTTTTTTTCTTTCCGTCCACACCAAGAGACTTTAAACAATACTTTCCCACAGGGAAGGAGCTGCTGGTGGATCTGAGGGAAGAGGGAAGGGCTGATCCCACCGAGACACCGGGAAAAGCAGCTTTAGCAGCAGATTTGATATCGGCTGGAAAAGCCCCTGAAATTCCTGCTGCCGTGGGATGCAGGGTGCCCCTGGGCACCCCTGGAGAAGCAGAGGAGGAGGACGAGGCCCTGCACATGAGGCTTTCCTTTGGTTTATGGTAAGAGGGAAGGGAAACTCGGCGGGAAGGGGCGGCAGCGAGAGCAGCGGAACTCAGCTCCCGCCCACGGAGCCTCCCCGGGGCTGGAGGGTGGCTTTGCTTCCGAGAGGGAAAATCTGGGRGCTGTTCTCCTTCCCTGGCAGCGGGGAGAAGCGGCAGGGATGTCCTGGGGCGGGCTGGGGCAGGAGGCACACGGAGGGAGGGTCCCCCATCCCAAAGGGTCTCATCTGAGCCTGCACGAGGCTTAATTATCACAAGTTCGTTAGTGCTTCTCCCTTGGAGGGTGAAAAGGAAGAGTAAAAGGCCGTGTGTGTGGATTTTATGGAATCATGGGATGGTTTGGGTTGGGAAGGGGCATAACAAATCCTCTCATCCCAGCCCTGCCATTCCAGRGACACCTTCCCCTATCCCAGGCAGCTCCAAGCCCCGTCCAGCCTGGTCTTGGGCACTGCCAGGGATGGAACAGCCACAGCTTCTCTGGTTTGCCCTGCTCCCACTCCAGGGTGGTGCCCGTGTGGCCGGGCGGATGCTGCCCAGCACACCCAGGAGCCGCTGGAGGGGGGGAGGGCCAAAAAAGGGCAGAAAATCCCCAAAAGGGGAACCCAAACCGCAGGGCTTCCCTGACAGGAAGCAGCTGGCTCATAAAGCTCATCCCAGTTCCCAGGGGTGACGGAATCCACGTCAGCAGGGCCTTGTCTCGGGCATGAGGACGGTTTGGGGTTATTTTTTATTCCATGCAGCAGTTCAGGCTCTTCAAGCACAGGTGGGTTTAGGATGAGGCTTAAAAATATTTAGGAATGTTTTGGTGTGAGACCAGCTGGAGGCAGGCRAGGAAAAGCAAGGAGAATTCCTCCTAGATGGCCAGGATTGACTGTGGAAAGGGGCATTGGAGGGCAGCATGGTGGGGACAGGACAGGGAACACCAAGGAGCAATTCCTGCCCTGCCCAGGCAGCATAAAAAATCCAAATTATTTCCAAGCTTCACAAAGCTCTGCTCCCATCCCTTATCCCAAATTGTGGCCTTCCAATGCCTAAAGGGGCTCCAGGAGAGCTGGAGAGGGACTGGGGACAAGGGATGGAGGGACAGGACACAGGGAATGGCTTCCCACTGCCAGAGGGCAGGGCTGGGTGGGATATTGGGAAGGAATTGTTCCCTGGGAGGGTAGGGAGGGGCTGGGATGGAATTCCCAGAGCAGCTGTGGCTGCCCCTGGATCCCTGGCAGTGTCCAAGGCCAGGCTGGACACTGGGGTTTGGAGCAGCCTGGGACAGTGGGAGATGTCCCTGCCCATGGCAGGGGTGGCACTGGGTAGGATTTAAGCTCCCTTCCCTCCCAAACCATCCTGGAATCCCATGATCCCTGCACTGGTGGATTTTTCCTGCTCCAGCCCTTCCAACCCTCTGCTTTCCTTGATTTTTAAGTCAACTGAACATTTTCTCCAAACGAACACATTTTTTTTCCCCAAAAAAAATTCCAGGCAAGGGGCACTGGGCACGGGGATTCCCTGGATCCAGGGGCTGGGTGCCAAATCCCGGTCCCCAGCCTGGAGCAGAGGCCGCTCTCATACCAAAAGCTGCTTCTTACTGTCCCTGTGAGCTCATCCCAGCGACCTTCTCCCTTTGAAACTCCAGTGGGGAATTCAGCTCTGGGGTCCCAAACACTGGGAGTCACCAGTGGAGCCCTGTAAATGCCCCATTCCTGAGAGAAAAGCATCCAAAAAATAAGAAAAAATTTAAAAATTAAAGCTAGGTTGAAAAAAAAGCCCCAAATTCTCCACAAGGATGGGGCTCCCAAAAATCCCATCTATTCCCTGTGGATTTCCACAGCTGCATGGAGGGCAGGGAGCTGGGAATGCAGGGTTTGTGGGGTCTTCATTCCCACAGAAGGAAGCAGGGCTGGGAGGTGTTTTTGCTGCTTCAGCCAGGTGTTTCTGGTGAGTTTTGGAGGTGCTTTTCCTACAGCAAAAAGGAAAACARTTCCCAGCTGGAGGATCCACCACCTGTGGGAGACAGTTTATGTTTTTCTGGGAATCAAAATCCCACCCAGGAGGATGCAGGAGGCTCCAAGCAGAACCAAGACCCAGGAATAAACCACAAACCCAAAATGTTGCTCAGAAACCACACCAGACCCTTCTCTTTTGGAAATRTCCTTTAATCCATCAGTTCCAGCACTGCCCCCATCCACAGCACCCCTCGGAACGCGGGACACGGAGCCAAGGAGACCCGGAGCAGGGTTTTTTCCTGGGAAAACCCAATCCCCCAGGACAGGAGGGGGAGAACCAGCAGAGGGCGAGAGGAATGACAAATTCTCTCCAGCAAGTCCAAGGCACTTAGCAAGGGAATGGAATTCCAGCCTTCCCGGCTGCCTCATCCCGGTGCTCCGGGGCTGGATGATGCCGGGGGGAGCTGTGGGATTCCCCAGGAGTACCAGGGGCTTTCTTGATTATTTCTCTAATTTTTTTTTCCTTAAAGCTGAGAGCGAACTTTGTGTATTTGGGGTTTTTCATGCTTTAAATACAGGAGGAGGCTCCTCCTCCCTGMGACCCAGAGCTGCTTCCAAGGGAGGCAGCGGATCCATGCAGAGGTTTTGGGGTCAGACACTGCAAATTTGGGGTTTTAAAGGGAAAACTTAAACCCAGCAGCTCTCCCCAGGTGCAGGCAGCCACCCAAGGGCTGCAGGGAAACCAACACCCCAATATTTCTGTGTATTTCCTGCACAGATTTAAARATGAGGAAGGAARGGGTTGATATGGATGTGGGCTGCAGGTGAGGGTTCCTAATCCATCCCTCTGCTCCCTAATCCTGCTCAGGGCACACTGCCCAGCAGGAACACGGCATCCCATCCCTGTGGGAGCTGTGGGTCAGGGAATAGCACTGGAAAACCGCTGGGAAAGGCAGAACAGCCCTAAATTAAACCAAACCCCCATCCCAGGCCCCCAGACCCCTCCAGGGCTGCTTCCAGCCCTGCCCTTTCTGGGAAAAAAGGGGGAAAAAAAAGTCCTTTAATAAAAAAAAAAGCCATTTAATAAAAGACATTCCTGGCAGGGGATGGAGTTGGAATGGAGCTGAGGCTTTCTGCAAACACCCTGAATAAGTCATCAGGCAGAGCCGTGGCTGGGATGGATTTGCCCCCGAGGAAAGGAGAATTAGAAGGTAAAAAGCTGCTGGGAGCACCAGGCTGGGGCTGAGGAAGGGCTGGCTGGGTTCTTCCAGCTCTGGAATCCAATGAAGGAGGGGTGGAGACATTCATTGTGTCCCAGTGTCCCCTCTCCTACGGACAGCACTCAGCTCCCAGCCTCTCCCAAAAGCAGAGAGAGGAATTCCACGTTTAATCCATTTCATTTGCTGCCTGCTTTTTAACATAGATCATTCTTTTTCCTTCTAAAATTTCATTTAAATGTTCAGCCCAGATATAAAATATAAAAAACCTCCACCTGGGCTGTGTGTCTGCTGCTTCCAACCATGACAATTTTAGGGCTCAGTGTTACAGAAGAATCTTTGAAGTCCGTGTGATACAGAATTAGGAACTTCCAAATAAATAACTCTGCAAAAACCCTCTCTTCTCTCAGTTTGAGGTGATCAGCAAGGCAAAAAAAAAAAAAAAAAAGGCTCTTTCTGGTGCTGATAAATTGCACATTTAGTTGGAGGATCCACCAGCGACAAACAGACGTGGCGTAGGAAACAATGGTGGTAATTTTTATTTTACAGCTTTATACAGAAAACTCCCAACTCTCCGCACCCCACCGAGTGTTAATAGCACACCTAAAAACGAATGTCAGGTAGTCAACATTCCCAAAAGGCTGAAAACTGAGTAWAATGTACAGATTACTGAAAGCTACGACGTCACTACGAGGCAGGCATGGATTTTTTGTTGACTTGAATAGCACCGTCAAGAACAGGTTCTTTATTTGAGAACTACAGTGAAGAATAAAAAAGTAGTCAATGGTAAAATATCATCCAACCCAAAAAAATCTCTAAACAACCAAAAAATAAAGTTAAACTACCCTCTCTTCTCGCCCATGATTTATAATGTTATAAGTACTGTACAATTCTCTTTGTTTCTGTAATAATATTATTATTATTATTATTATTATTAAAATGCCTGATATTTAGTGGCACGAGTAAAAAAATTAAAATAAATTAAGAAGCAGAGGCCAATCACCGGACAGAAAGCTTCGGACATGGTCAATGAGCAACACTGGAATTCTGGGATTCCCTGGACACGGACAGAGGCAGGATGAGGGCGCTCCGGGATTCACTTGGCCGGCATCTTCTCTGCCATGTGCTTCTGCTGGCTCTCGGCGTGCCTGGGGACAGCGAGGGGCTGTTATTCCCTGTGCCAAGGAAAAGATGGAAAACCCAACCCATCTGCTCCGGCACCGAGCTGGGAATTGTGTTTTCCCAAGGAAAAAACGAAGATTTTCCAGATCTCTGCCGGGGCTCCTTCCTGGCWGGAGGGTGGGTGAAGGGCCAGGGAAGCCCCTTTGGGCTTCTCCAAACCCCAAAGTGGTTTTTGGGGCAGCTGGGATTTTTCCCTCCCTTCCCACAGGGATGGCCAACACCTCTACCCCAAATAACGGAGGGATAGGGACAGCCAGTGCCCCACCATTCCYAAAAAACGCCATTTATGAATTGCAGGGAGGAAGCAAAGCACTTCCCAAAACACAGGAGGAGATCCCAGGATATGAGGTGGCAGCTCCCATCCCAAACTTCCCCCTCACCACTTGCTCTTCATTTTTTTTCCYGAGCTTTAATGCTTCCATCTGGAATCCCAGTCCTGGTGTGCTGACACTACCCAGGGCCTCTTCTTTTCCAGCTCCTTTCATCCCAAATCTTTACATTTCTGAATAAAATACTCAGAATATTTTGGAACACTTTCTATTTCYGAAGCCCATCCCCAATTATGCCGAAGGAAAATGCTTCCTGAGCCTTGCTGCCAGGGGATGGAGTCCTTTAGGGAACCTGCCCATATCCTGCAAGGCCTTTTGTTTCAGCAGTTATTAAATATTAATATTTAAGTGATTCCAAAGTTCTCCTCCTTGTCCAGCCCTCCTGATGGCAAAGACGGATCCCTGTCCAGCCTGGCCTTGGACACTGCCAGGGATCCAGGGGCAGCCACAGCTTCTCTGGGAAATCCATTCCAGCGCCTCCCCACCCTCCCAGGGAACAATTCCTTCCCAATATCCTGGATGGCAAAAGCTTTAGTCCCAAAATTCTGCTGAAGGAAAAGCCCCACACGCTGCTGATGGTGAATGGGAGCTGTGAGGGGAGAGAAATTCCTGCTTCACCTGGTGAGATCCTCGATGTCCACCAGCATGGCATCCTGCTCCGTGTGCAGCTCGTCCCGGATCAGCAGCAGCTGCACCAGCTCCTCGTTCAAGCCTGATCCAGGGAGAAACGGGGTGAATTTGGGATGTCCTGGGGGGATCCCAGGTTGGCATTTTCCCCACCAAGTGCCACATCCACAGGGCTTTTAAATCCCTGCAGGGATGGGGACTCCATCCCTGCCCAGGGCTGCACAGCCCTTTCCATGGAGAATATTTACATTTATCCCAGAGAACTGTTCTTAATTAAAGGAGACAGACCCCAGAATAATTAAGCAATTACCACTTACTTTCTATCTGTGAGTGAAGGTCATTGACTATCACCTGTAGCTGCCCGATGGTCATGTCCCTTAGGTCAGTGGGTTTTAAACTTCTCTTCATCAGGCATTCACTGATATGAGGCAAATGTGGCAGCTGGAAAGAAATGTTCAATATTTTACTGCTTCCTTCCAATATTTTACTGTTTCCTTCCAATATTTTACTGTTTTCTTCCAATTATTTCTATGTCTGAGCAGTTTGTCCCCTCAGTTTTGCATCCCCCCCTCACAAACAGGCAGCAACGACTCCACAAAATGGAGGCCAACCATCAACACAACACTGGGCCCACGGCTCCCAGTCGACCAGGATCAGGAATATTTGATGGAATTGGGGGTGAGGGTGATGGTGACAGCCCTGGAGCAGGGCAGGAGTGCTCCAGGATGGGATGGGATGGGATGAACAGACTCCAGCTCAGAGGATGAGCAGCCTCAAGGCAGCACCAACTCTCACGCTCCAGCATCTCATTCCCTGCACCCACCCCCCTCCCATAACTCCTTCCAGCTCCTGAGGCCAATCCCTTCCCCACCTCTCCTCTCCATATCTACCATCCCTGTGAGCCAGAGCCACCAGCAGTGTGGATGTCCCAGGGCTGGAGTCCCCCCTGGCCTCACCCCCGGCCCCACTCACAAGATCCGCTACCGGCGACTTCTTCCTGTTCTGCTTCTCCACCTCCACCTGCATCTTGGCCATGGGCTTTGCCATAGCCAAGGCCATCTTGGCCTCAGCCTGGAGCTTCTTTTGCCTGGTGAGGAAGTCCATGTCATCCAGGGACTCCGACTCCTCCTCCGTCGTGTCTCTGTCGGAGTAGGACGAGCTCTGCTTGCTCTGGGGRAGCAAAGAAGCCACAGCAAAGTTTGACCTATTTTTGTGCTCTTTTCTACAGAAACTGTGAAGGGCATGGATTTATTTTTTTATCTTAATCCGCAAGATTATCTTTAAAAATCAGAGTGATTCCCAGATAGGGCTCCTGGGCTTTGAAGGGAAAGAGGAGCCCAGCAGATCAGTAGGTGCTGAAAGGCCGCACAGGTTGAGCTGAGGGAAACACCTGGGGCTGTGGTGGTGTATCCACTAAGGAATGTTGTATCCACACAGGAAAAGAGAGGGAAGCTGCTGGGAGCTGATACCACTTCCTATCCATTCCCTGATCGTTCTCAGGGCCAAAAAGAAAGGCAGGAAGGAAGGAAGGAAGAAGGAACCTTCATGTGAAGGTCCGCAGCAGCCACGGGTGGTTTCTTATCAGCATCTCGCTCTTTACTGAGGGCTGAAAATGCTGCTCTGGGGTTTAGAGTTGCTATTTTAACAGGATCAGCTTCCTCACGGATTCCCTGGGGCTTTCCTGCTCCAGGCTGAGTTCCCAGACCCACCATGGGTGACAACGGCGTGTCCAGGCTGGTCTCTGTCTTGCTGTCATCGCCATCGCTGTCCTTGTCGCTGCCGCTGTCGTTCACAAAGCAGATCTGCAGGTTCATCCCACTCTGTAACCTGGGGGAGGACAGGGAGAGGTGGCACCGCCGTCCCCTGGGGCTGGGACTGCCACCAGCCCCGTGCTGGGTGTCACCAGTTCATCAGGGGACCAGTCCAGCGTGGCACTGGGAACGCGGTGTCACTTAATGCCAGGGCGGCTACCACCACCTACTGATAAACTGCAGAATTACCCCCACGCYGCAGGGATTTTTGATTCTTTTTTAYGATCCTTGTTTTGGAATATCRTTATTCTTTCTGATTATTCAGCTCTGGTTACATTAAATAAACTACATAAAACGCAACAAAAGACATGGAACATGTTGCTTTAAAAAAATGCATAAATTACTGACCAATAAAGAATAAAAAAATTAAAGAGGAATGTATAAAGAYAGAATTAACATATATAGTAATATACATTATAAAATATTTTGTCAGTGGTGGGAATTATTTATTCACTGTTTGCATCCCAGACACTCCTGTAACATAAGAGTTTATTCCAGTGTTTTCCAGACCCCTCTGCTCCATTGCTGGATTGGGATTGATTAACKCCACTGAAATTCCCCTCCCCAGGAATGATTTTCTCTGGATGCAGTGGACCAGGGAATCCCAGTGCAGGCTGAGAGAAGGRAAAAGCACTTCTCCAGGTGAGAGATCCCAATCCATCACCACCTGCTGGAGATGGGGAATCCTCCACATCCTGCTGCCCRTTATTCCTCATTCCCAGTGTGGTGGGAGCTTGTACTGGTCCTTAGGAACAGCAAACTCCCATTTCCCATCTGTTTCTAGTTTATTAGTTACTATTACCCTAATATAAAYAGGATTAATAATTGTTTGTGGTGAAGGAGGTGAGGYCCTGGCRGAGCAGCTGTGGCYRCCCCTGGATCCCTGGAATTGTGCCAGGCCGGGTTGGATGGGGCTTGGAGCAGCCTGAGATAGTGGGAGGTGTCCCTGCCCATGGATAGGGAACTGGATGGGATTTAAGGTCCCTTCCAACCCAAGCATTCCACGATCCTGCCCTATAATTCCATACAAAAACATGGGAGCAACATCCTGCAAAGGTTCCTGCAGGTCCTGAGACAGGGAATGCTTTTCCTGGGTTATAAATATTAACAAACGCCAAAGCCTTCAGGCACAGCTGGCAATTTCTGGGGGCACAGCTGCCAGACCCTGATGAGCTGCGTTAATTAGAGCTGTGCTCTAATTATCAGACAGCAGCTCCTGGTTCAGCTGTAACTACACACAGCAAAGCTGTTTTCCCTTTCACACGATCTGCAGCTCGAATTAATTCCACAACTGTACCTYTCCCCTGGAACAGCAGGATTCCTCCTGGATTTCTGCCTCCCTAAGACTCCTTTCTTCTCCCACTCCATGGCAACAGGTAGAGCTTCATTCCCAGCACGGGAGGTGTTTGATGCTTCACCCAGCTGAACATAAACAGGACTTTCTGGAGTGTATTTGGTGCAAAAATCTTTAAAATCCAAGGGAGGAATCCACGAGCAGCTTCAGGGGTGGAGCCATGTCTGAAGCAGAGCTTGTGGATGTGGAGGGGAGGCAGGAGGCCACGTTAGAGCTTATTTTGTCCATTCTCTGGTGCTTTCTGAGCATGAATCATGGAATTCCAGAATCATGGAGGTTGGAATTCCCAAATGGTTTGGGTTGGAAGGGACCTTAAACCCATCCAGTGCCACTCCTGCCATGGGCAGGGACACCTTCCACTGTCCCAGGCTGCTCCCAGCCCCAATGTCCAGCCTGGCCTTGGACACTGCCAGGGATCCAGGGGCAGCCACAGCTTCTCTGGGACACCTGTTCCAAATCCTGAATGAAAACCTGAAGGAAACCTCATTCAAAACACTTCACCTCATTTCCTTTATCCCCTAAACATCCAAATACCTTCCCACCCACTTTTAAATGAGGATTTTCCCACGTCATTTACAAGTATTTACATAACACACAAGTACTGCAAAGAAAACAAGGAAAACTCAGGAATACTGCGGAAAGCAAAGAGTGAGGGATGGTCCTGGGATGTCCCTCTGGAGAGAGATCTCCCACTTTCCAGGCTGCCCTGAGGTTTTGGGCTCTGGCTTACCGGGAGGACAGGCTGGGCTTGCCGCTCTTGCTGCAGCTCGTGTAGAGCCCGGGGCCATCGTCGAAGAAACTGCCCAGAGCCAACTTCTGCCGGATGGACTCGCGCTCATTCTTCTGGGCCTGCAGGGGAGGGACAGCGATGGGTGAGCTCGGGAAGGGACAGGGAAGGATGAGCTCTGGGAAGGGACAGGGAAGGATGAGCTCTGGGAAGGGACAGGAAAGGATGAGCTCGGGAAGGGACAGGGAAGGATGAGCTCTGGGAAGGGACAGGGAGGGATGAGCTCGGGAAGGGACAGGAAAGGATGAGCTCGGGAAGGGACAGGGAGGGATGAGCTCGGGAAGGGACAGGGCACAGGAAGGGGACGTGTCCCACCAGCCCCACCACCACGCTCAGATGTTCAACATCTCCCAAACGTTCCACGCTTGGGTGAGCCACAGAGCCCATCCCAGCCGGAATCCCCAATTCCATCTCTCTCCACATGGAATCACAGAATGGTTTGGGTTGGGAAGGACCTTAGAGATCATCTGATTCCGACCCAAACCTGCTGACAGATACATCCCTATATATTCACCAATATCTGTACCTATATCCACACACAGCCACCTCCATCAGCACCTTCCACCTCCCTGAGCAGCTTCCAAACCCACACAAATCCCTCTCCTGCCAGCGTGCTCAGGGATGGATTCTGAACCGTGGTCATCAAATTATCCCTGGGTTTAAAGATGGATTTTTATATATAAATAAATATAAAAATAAAAATAAATATAAATATAAAGTAGGGGGGGTAAAAATAGCAATCAACAAAATGATTTGAAATTAATCCCTGATCAGTAACTCTGTAATCAACGTGCAGTCAATGCAAGTCTCAGATCTGGATTCACAATCTCCCCCGGTGTCTGTCACTAATGGATCACGTGCCACCCCTGACAACAAATTCAGGAAGTTATTGATGGAAGGAACACTTGGAAACACTCAAACATTTAATTAYGAAATAACACTTAATCCCCAACCCAGAAAACACAGCAAAAGGAAACATTGCAGGCAGGGCTGGGCTGCTTCCATGGGGTTAATTCATGGAACTGTGCTTCCCATATCCCACCTCAGGAAAAATAAAGCACCTTTTTGTTCAAGGAAGTGTGACAAAATGCAAATTATTAACCTAAAATAACTAATGATTTAATTCCAGCTCCAGTGCTGATTACACACATTATTACTCTGCCCATTAAATTGTCAATCCCTTCCATAAATATTTAATTTATAACCTAGCTCCTTTTATTTCAAATCCTTCAAATAATAAAAATAAACCCCACGACACCAAGTGGTACCGAGTTTTTGGGCTGAGCTCCAGGTCTCTGAAATTCTACCAGACCACTGTGTTTTTAGGTTTCAATAATCAATACCTAAATCACACGGAGACGGATTTAGGATTAAAAATAGCCAGCCCTGCTGGGTACAGCAGAACAGGGTAAAAAAAATAAGGAAAAATGAGGGAAAATAATTTTTAATGGGTTGGAAGCAGAACGAGGGAGGTTGGTGCCAGCTCCTCGTGCTGCCCATCTCAGGATGCCCTCGGCTGTGCCACTGCACCAATATTCCACCAAGCCCTGGAAATTTCGCCTTTCCCAGCTCAGATGATCCTCTCCCACATCCTCCCGTCTAAATTTGATTTTCCTTGTGCTCCAAGCRAAATCCAGCGCCCACAGCCCATCCCCACCTCCTCCTGCCCAGCCTCCACTCCAGCTGGGACCTCTCCCTCCTCTGGCATCCCCACCTCCTCCGTGGGCACCCAAAGCTGCTCTTTTCCCATTAAAATACAGGCAGAACTGGACATTTTCCCTCCTTCCTGACGGCTCTGTCTCTCCAGCTCTGTTTTAATTCCGCTGTTTCCCACCAGGCCCCGCTGCTCCCAGGCTGGCATCTGTACATTTAATCAATGTGCAATTTGTTTTCTCCACCAGGTCATTACTGAGGATTCTAAAGGACTCCGCTCCCAGGACTGAGCTGGGAAGATCCCATTTTCCAAGGCAGGCCCAGGCTAACGACCATAAAGAAATCAAGAGTCCTATTTGTTATTATGAAATGGGGAGCAGTTACTGAGGAATAAAATACACCTGAGGGAACTGGGCTTTAGGCTTTGGATAAATTACCTGACAGCTGAAATCCRGAGCTGGGGATGGAAAAATATAAATGGAGAAGGGAAACAGCAAGGGGGGGGTTTGACTATCAGATATTCTGGCTTGGTATAGAAGGAATAAYGGACAAATCCTCAAAACGCGAAGGTAATTCCAAGGAAAGTATAACCCTGTGGTACTTAAATGTGTATTTTGGCACTGACTCAAAAAATAAAAGCATTTCTGCTCTGTGCAGAGTGAGGACAATTCRGTTCTCACAGTGATTTTAAACAAAAAAGCTGCTTTTGATTTTTAAGGGAAAACAGAACAATCCAGGGYGGATGTTTTCCTTCTTCCCCCTGACCTTCCCGCTCGGAAGGGCAGCAGCCACCTGTGCCGGAGCCCRGGAATGAGAACACAATGTCAGGTCTGGCTGTGGCTGCTCCAGGGAAAAGGCCAACATATCCCAGAATCCTGGAATGGGTTGGGCTGGAAGGGATCCCAAAGCTCATCCCATTCCCTGTCCATGGGCAGGGACACCTTCCACTGTCCCAGGCTGCTCCCAACCCCAATGTCCAGCCTGGCCTTGGGCACTGCCAGGGATCCAGGGGCAGCCACAGCTTCTCTGGGAATTCCATCCCAGCCCCTCCCCACCCTCCCAGGGAACAATTCCTTCCCAATATCCCATCCATCCCTGCCCTCTGGCAGTGGGAAGCCATTCCCTGTGTCCTGTC